>JAXGGS010087650.1:7735-20865 GCA_035585475.1 Armandia brevis | reverse complement strand
AGACTGGGGTAACAGGGGCGGGATAAGTTTTACTGGGAGCGTGAGGGAGACTGGGGTAACAGGGGCGGGATAAGTTTTACTGGGAGCGTGAGAGAGACTGGGGTAACAGGGGCGTGATAAGTTTCACTGGGATCGTGAGGGAGACTGGCGTAACAGGGGCGGGATAAGTTTTACTGGGAGCTTGAGGGAGACTGGGGTAACAGGGGCGGGATAACTTTTACTGGGAGCGTGAGGGAGACTGGGGTAACAGGGGCAGGATAAGTTTTACTGGGCGTGTGAGGGAGACTGGGGGAACAGGGGCGGGGTAAGTTTTACTGGGAGCGCGAGGGAGACTGGGGTAACAGGGGTGGGGTAAGTTTTACTGGAAGCTTGAGGGAGACTGGGGTAACAGGGGCGGGGTAAGTTTTACTGGGAGCGCGAGGGAGACTAGGGTAACAGGGGCGGTGTAGGTTTCATTGGGAGCGGGAGATAGTGCAGGGTAAGATTAAGATTGGACCAAGTGGCTTGCACTCTTATACACAGCAAGACTAAATGGAATTTTTCAAGTACAATCGAAATCATTTATCTCAATTTTATAAATGGAAGTCATTTAGTCCTTTCATAAAATGTGATGATACCAGGTTGTTGAGTTCAAAATTTAAGTTTATGTTTTACGACACAATAAGCCTTACACCAAAAAAGATCTACAGACACATATTATACTAACTATTACATTTTAATTTGATTGAGTCCTCGGAGATAAACACTTTAAACTACTTCACAAGCCCATTATACATTTATATACTTGTTTCACAAAAATAATAAACTCTTATGGAACGTTCTGTGAACGTTAAAAACAAACATTTATTTCAGGTCATAATTGACCTTCAGTGAACGTTCAGTGAAGGTTTGTGGGGGGTTGCGTCATATTAAACTCTTAGGGGACGTTCTGTGAACGTTCAATGCGGGTTCGTCCGTGCCAAACCCAAAGAGAACCCTCAGTGAACGTTCGTGAACGTTCTGTGATACCTTGGATATTTCGTGTATATTTATTGATCGAAGGTTGCTGCTTTAATCTGCGGCCGGCATTACCCAGACTAGAGCATGCATTTATATCATCGAGTCATTAGTAACTTTCCCGTAGGATAGTTATCTAATAATATCTGCATGATAATTTTTGATTGAAAATAGCGCAAACTTCAGAAGAGAATCGAACATATTACAAAGCACCTAATTATATAGACATACATGTACACAGTGTAAATATCATTTTGTAAAGTGAAAATTTCTGTTTCGTCCTCACCATGCCCATTTCTCTGTGTGTCTTCTATTTGGTCGGCGATGATACTTTGTGGTTAGGTTAATTGGGACATTATTGCTTCTGACATTTATGCCCTTTTGTTCCTGAATGCTTGAAATCACACTTAAAACAGTAACATAAGTTGCCGTTGAACGATACAATCGAAGAGTTGCTTGCAAGCTGTCGGACAACCAAACTTTTAATGATGCTAGATGGGACTCCGGGGGAGGATTTAGGATTATTATTCAGATTCCCCCCACACAGTCTTTCAGGGGTCATTTGTAGCACCATCATGTACCATAAATGTACTCTGGATGACCCTGTTTACAAAGGATTTACCTGATAAAGTGGAGCGCTTGTCGCGCTACGCGCCGCCAAACTGTTTGTTCGCTACCGGTACGTTGCACACATCTTCCAAAGCCGTGTACTCATATACTGTCGTTTGACCCTATATTTTTTATGGCACTGACTCGTTTGCTAGCAATTTATAGATTTGAAAAAAAGGTATATATTTGAGAAAAGGGTTCATTTGGAATAGGAAAAGGTGAGAGCTAGGTCGAGAAATAACTGAATAAGAAGAACACGTGGATGGAAAGGGATGTGTTTTCAGCTTACAAGGAGGACATCAATTGACAACTTAATAATAAAGAATAAATGTGCATGTTGAACAGAGAATATGGATCATATTACAAAAAATGAGTATTATTTTGATTTTTTGTTGATTCTAATAAAAGTAATGTAAAACACAATGATATTTGTAAAATCGTAACTGATTATTATGCAATATCTTCAAATATAATTGAAATAATAAAAAGGAATTGTGCAAAATGATGATAGAGTGACATTCTTTGATATTCTAAGCCTCCACTAATTTGTGTCCTGGTGAAACAATGCAGCAACCCATCTTTCATACCAAGTAAAAGTGTATGCGGGAATGGTTCCTAGATCTCCCAGCTAAAACATTTGATTATTTCAGCCCTGGCTAGAAGACATGTCGCATGCAATTTTGCTGTCCCTGCGCAATTTGGACAACGTTGTTCAATTTTCAAGGATCAGGGCCAACATTTCACAGGTAGGCCGCGAAATTTGAACAATGCTTTCACATAGCAGAGATAAATGTTGAACAAACACAAATTTAATGATGTGCTGATCAAAATTATATGAAATGAAATGAGAACAAAATGATTTGAAATGAAGAAATAATTTAAATTCAATATGGTATAAGTCTCTTGAAGGGTAACACGTGTTAAATAGATTCCGTCTGCATGTTTTAGGGGATTTCACATTCTGATTCTCATTCTTTGGTTCATATAGTTGAGAACGATGTCTTGTTTGACAAACCTTTTTTTTTTTGGCAATTCCTTAACTAGACAAACATTTTCCGAATAAATGCTGGTCAGATATACGTTTTCTTCGTATTTGAAGGACTTCCTAAGACAAGTTATTTTATTTCTACATATTTTGCAGATATGATATACTGAAATCTACCGATGGGATATATATATTGACTGTTTATACGTCGTAGAGGTTTATGAAGTTCGATATAATTTTGTATTGACCGTTTCACCGCAATAAACTTTGAAGGATCTCAATCACACCCTGTATTTGCTGATATAACTGTATAACTATAAAAAGGTTGTTATATGACGTCATAACGTCAATGTTTAGAACGTGTTGGTCGGTAAAGATAAGATTCGGATAATTGACGTCTCTATGACGTTAGGATCGACTGTAGATAACGTCAATTTCGATAGCGAGTATAACAAGGGAGAAACAGTTTATAAGCTACGTGTGTAAACCATTGAATTATTATGTTTAAAATGTCGCACTCAACTCCTGTTCGTGTCATGATACAATAGTGCTACACGAGAAGGGAACGTAAGACCGGCTCGACGGTAAAGAGAAGTGCCCTCATCCCGGGGAGACACGGAGGGGGAAAGACATGCACTGCGGTAAGGAGAATTGTCCTCATCCCGGGGGGACATAATTTTCAGCTTGAAAAGTCATGTTAAGAAGAGCGCTCAATCCGAATCCGTTCTTGAATCAATACAAAGCCCAAATCGCGTGAAAACTGAGAGTGTGAGTAGTATCGCAAGTCTGAGGTCAATTCTAGAATAAGCCTAGACATATTCAATGATTTAGAACCCTACTCTAACGTTGGTAAATTGATTGCAAGAATTTCACCGGATCGCCAGCCAGCCGTTATTCCCTCATTTAACGCGAGGAGCGCGCCAAAACGCGCATCGCTTGGCTCAATATTAAGAAACTAAGATAAAGTGTTATAGAGCACTCATAACATAATGAGTAATTTCTATTTAAACAATATATTGTCCATAGTGATAGCAAAGCCTATGACGTCATATGCACATTACTATTATGTTGTCTACAGAAATCAATCGCATAGCTCTGTAGAACAACAGATGGCAGTTGCTAAGATAATAGGATTAATAATTAGAGGGAGATAAATCGAACTAAAAGAATATCATATACATGCAATAAATATAACATAGCTATTGCCTATCACAATAGTACTGATTATGCAATAGAAATGACATAAAAGGTGATTTAACTTTCGGGACAACTGGTGTCAAACTTTGGCTGTGGATATATGAATGGCTTGGATGCATAAAAATCAAATGGAGACGGATACCTGCAAAATTAATAAATCATTTACGTTTGTCCTAAACTTATTTTGCTGACTGAACATGTACTCGTTTATTTGATTATTGCCCCTAAATGTCATGAAATATGTGCATTTAAGGGCAAATGAGCTTTTGAAATTTGTTGCTATGCAGGGCACATTTTGGGCGGCTACTCTAGCTTAGAGCAAAGCTGATTATTCCCATTTTTGAAAACAATCTTAATTGGGGTTGTAACAGGTGATTAAATACAATGTACAATGCATTGTTACAATGCCTGTTTAAGAAATTGTCCCCTGCCGTCTACATTATAGTCAGGTCCTAGCTAGGTCAACAGCTAGCTAGGACAAATGAAATTCTTATTACGACATTCTTCTGTGTTACACTACAAATCAAATCAAACAGGTATGGGTTTAAACCGCAAACGCTGACCTTCTGACAACTGTGAGTCATATTGATTACAAAACAAATTTGCGACAGGCGAATGTAGATTAGACAGTCTCTGGAGTGTACAGATCTTCTATCAACATAGAAATGGTATTGCTCTGAGGTATCAGTCTCGCCCTATTACAGCTAAATTGCGTTCTTGTGAAAGTGTGTGGGGTCTATCAATTAATTTGGCACGACTTTGCATATCTCATATCATCGCACGCCCGCATTGCCCGGGATCAGGTTAAGTGATAAACACCTGTTTAGGCCCATTTAATAATTAAGTAAGCATTTTTTGAAGTTAAACGCGTCTTTATGTCATTAACTTCAAATAGCAAATAGCTATAGGCAAAATCGTACTCACCCTTGCTTATATTCAAACTTCCGTCTGTCCTTTACGGTCGGGGTGATCATGTAATTGTCTGTGATGTCTGTATCTTGTTTGAGTTGTATTTTTACGAGTTCGATGCTGAGGCTGTAACAAAAAAGATGCAAGTTGAAAAAACAGAAATATCGATTAATACATAATTAAGAATCTATTTAATACATAGTTGTTGAATTGCTTGTGTGAATATATATATAAATCGATGTATTGGGACTAAACCGATAACAATCATGCTGTAATCCTATAACTATTGTCTAGATCTTTTTCACCACCGGTACCCATTTCGGGGGTTTACTGTTATTTTGAACTACTACCAACAACACTACGGTCATTTTCTTTTTACCTGATTACAACTGATACCACAGATAAATAGACAATCTATGTGACGTGATCAACGCTGTGTCAGTGAATGCATTGAGAGACCGAGCTATGCGTGGTGAATGTCTCCTACTGGTGGGTTGTCTGTCTAATGAATGCGCTCATAGCGTTGTTTCTATGAGTCGTAATACACGATGTTAATAACAGACGGTTGCGATGAGCTTAGACACACACAAGCTTCTAGATGTTATAAGCTTAAACAATTGTTAAGAAACTGGGAGTTAAGTTGTGTGCGTGTCTGGATAATAGAAACATATCACCCGGCACGACATAACAAATATCTAAGCCATAGCATATTTGCCTGTTTACATGAAGAGCTTGGTACACGGGTTTCTGTCATTGCCTTTGGATAAAACCGCATCTTACTGCCAACATAACTTTAGTCACCGTTTCACTAGTTTTTCTCTCAGTGTATATATAGATGGAACGATTGACGTAGTATAAACATTTTATTACAAAACATGAATTTATGAATATGTTTGAGAACAAAATACACAAAATAATGCGGCAAGTTAAAGCCTAGGCGGCCTACAGTACTTAAAATATAAAGGGTTTGCGTCTATATATCGCCCCTAACAACTTGCTTTCTAATAAAGGAAACATGTTTTTGCTGTATTTTTTCGCAGTCCGGCTGCACCAGATGTTAGTATAAGTATAAGATTGCGGTCAGATGATACAGTGATCAATAACTTGGCGCGAATTGCGTGGGCAGTGTACGGTATAAGATGGCGCGCTTCAGCCCGTACAACACTCAGAGTTTTGATCAGATCCCAAGTTGTGTTATGTACCTAATACAGTTGTACTTAATAAACAGGAAAGTTCCAAAGTTCAAATACACTGCAGCTTGTTATACATTGTCATAAGCCCAAGATTCTACATATAATTGTGGCGAGCTTGCCAGGACGATCCGTAATGATTGCAAGCAGAACCTGGGAGGAAAAAGGTCAGTAAAAGGTAGAAGCTGACCGGCGGTGATGGCTGATCGATGGCAGGCGACGGCGGTCATGAGGCAAGGGAAGCAGAACTGTTGCCACTAGTAGAGCAGATACCGGACAAAGCCAGAGTAAACGTTGCGCAAAGAAGATGGGAGTTTGAGGAAGCGCAAGACCCTGGAGGACAAGGAATAGCTCAGTACAACCCACTCCTTATACAAGGCGTGCAACTGCAGCTGCAACTAGAATTCCGACCGCAACTACCTAACGAGAACCAGGAAGAATTGGAGTTCTTCAACAACAAGGACCAGTAGGAATCAATCATTATCGACCACAACCCGGGAGGCGACCAACCACCATTTCTAATGGTTACACAGGCGGTTGAGCGGATGATCCAGAGCATTAATCAGCAGACTGTAAATCTAGCTGATCAGAATCTACTGGTGACATACGCAGGAATCACGGGAAGGTATGATGGATCAACAGCAGACGCGATCCGCACTTAGATCCATGATGTAGGGCTTTGTGAGGGTCTTGGAGAACCGGGAAAAATCAAGATCATGCGGAGAACAGCGGCCGGCGCATACAGGAAGGAATTGGAGGACTTAATCACTACCTACCGACCGGCAGATTGGGTCAACGATGGTAACCCGTGGGAACCAAACAACACCCCCTGGGCCCTGGTAGTGGATCACATGACTCTGGCGTTCCTAAGTGTGGACGAGAAAGAGTACATGAGAGGAAGACCGGACACCATCAAGTAAGCCTCCGATACAATCCAAAACTACAACCGAAGGTTCCGAGCGATAGCAGACATGGCTTACCCAAAACAACTAGATGGACAGAATCTGTAAAGATAGTGCTGAACCGCTAGGCCAAGGGCATCTATCTTACCCACTACGCAAAGAAGATCTTGGATAAGCACCCCCTGTTTGTAAACTTAGCGGAAGCTATGAGGTTTGTGGTATGACTGGGAGAGGCCCAGGAGAGATTTGAGTGACTGGGTAGATCGGGTCATCAGGACGAACCTATGGAGGTGGGAATGGTCCACCTCCAGAGGACAAAGCCTGAACTAGAAAAAGTTCCAGACATCACCCTGGACGTGGGTGCAGGAAAAAGTATAGACGCCCTAGTCAAAGCACTAGGAACACACAGGAAGTTGTTGGCTGACAACACAGGGACCATGCAGGCAGACGTGGCGGCAGTGTTGAATGTGGCACCCATCGCCTTGGTGACCTCTACGGGCGGGAAGAACCTCCTTTAAGTAAAGAATGGGGACCCAAAGAAAAGAGGGCGGCCAAGAGAGAGAATGCGGGACCGGAATGAGCATGGTGAATTGTTGTGCTACCGCTGTAAGACATACAGACATGTCACTACGCACTGTGAAGCACCAAAACCATTAAACTGGCCTGCGGGGAGTAGAGGTCCCACCTACCCGGCTGGACAAGGACAGGGGGACCAACGCTTGGGATTACCATGCGGGGATGATTTCATGGCACTGATTTACACAGTAGCTAAAATCTCTTTGATGGATTTCGCAGCATATCATGTGATCCAAAGATCAGCCCGAACGGTATACCCCTTGCATGCCACCCGTGTACAACCGCATTCGCTAACCGGAAACACCCTTGTGGTTGTGGGGAAGTGGAAAGGAACATGAGGTATGGGATGGTCGTAATTGACCACTGCAGTAACTGGATGGAAGCCAACCCAATATCGGATAAAAAGAACGAGAAGGTGGTCACAATGTTCGCAGAATGCTACCTACCGTATCATAGTTCTCCGTACATGGTCATCACTGACAATTGATGTGAGTTCTTGTCAAACCACTGGCGTGAGTACCTGTATGCACAAAGAATCTGTCAGCAATTGACCACGCGATACCACCTGCAAAGCCACGGAAAGATAGAGAGGGTCAACCGATCTTTGAAGGCCATGTTAGGGCGCCTATCAAACAACAACATGGCGCAGTGGTATTTAATACTACCAGTATGTGTTAAAATCCTAAATACAGTACCCACCAGGGCAACAGGGTACTCACCCTTTCTGCTTAAAACCGGCCGCGATCCAAGACTAGCCATCATGGATAACCTCCATGTAGAAGCCGGACAACACGCAGGAAGTAGGGCGGACTTTCTGGCTAGAGCCATCAAGGATGCACGGCATAATCAGGCAGAACTCGGGCTTACAACCGGGAACAAATCAATCAGAAGGCTAACGCGAAACAACTACACATAGGTGATCAGGAGTGGTTGAAGGTGGAAGTTCCGGGGTCACACACCACCAGATGGGATCCAAGATACCGCATTCAGAAGCTAAGGGGGAATACTGTGTGGGTCACACATCTGACGGAAGGAGGGGAAACAACGGTGCACAGAGAAAGGTTGAAACTGGCAGATCCAGACGCTGCTTGGGATAAAATCACGCCCAGACCGCCAAAGTACTTACTTAATAAAATGCAGAGAGGCAAGAAGATGTTACAAGCAAATCCAGCAAGACAGGATGACGATGTCCCGGGCTCGGTCCCGGGCCAGCCAGCAACTCAGGAGGCACCACTGAATGATCAGGAGGAAGAGTTGGAAATAATGGGAGAACAGCCCCAACTGGAAGAGGCAAATCGTCTTGGCGCAGAAGCGGTTGACATAGCCCAGGAAGCGGCAGCGCCAATCCGAAATCCAGATCAGGAGGCCCAGATCGATTGTCAAGTTGCGTTACAAAATGCAGCGGCGAATGCTGATCAAAGAGATATGGCCGTAGACACACCTGAGGGTGCACCTGAGAATGTGCCAAGAGTCGCCATACCAAACCCGGTGACCGTCCCAGATGTACAATTGGGGGGGGGTACAATCAGAAATTGGCGGGTTTGCCCTGTGAGCTTGGCCTAATATTGGGCACGCCCAGTGGCTTATCCAGGTGTGGAGTGAAATTTGAGGAGCCGGCTGAGACGAATTCCATGGCAGTGGGAATAAACAGCCATGTCATCCCGACCCCAGGTAAAACCTTGGAAAGTCGCTGCTTGGGAGAGGCCACAAGGTACCTACCGGTAAAACCTGGCTCCTTTGCAGTGAAGTTCACTTCCGACAACTGCCAGCTACAAGGGAGTGGAGGATGGGTACTGGAAAGCGTTGACATTCACGAAGAGTGAAAAGTGCTCCCGGATACCACCTTGTACATATCAGGTTTTAAAATGCCGGAGATTCCTGAACTCTATCTAATAGAGCCTGGCTTTATGATCAAGCTCCATTTGGTCAAAGGCATCGAGATCGGAAAGATAGACATGGCGCCGCAGCTGCCACGCCTATTGGTACCATCTCATCCGACAATTAACAGCTATGTCATCATCATTGGGAAGATAAAGCTTTGCGCGGTGCCTAGGGAGGTGTAGGAGTTGTCGAAAAACGCAAAGCGACACAGCAGCCAGGGAGAGATCATCCTGCCCCGAGTTGTCGACGAAGGAGTGTCATCATGATTGTGACAGCAAGCAGAGCCGGGAGGCTTAGGATTTGCAGGAGATGAAGGACATTGCTGCCCTTAACTTCCCCCTAGTCAAATTCAGCGACAGTTCCTGTCACCCACAAACCCTCTGCTACCGTGCGGCTGATGACCGCACTCATCTAAGTGCAAGTCAGTCGCTCATCTTGCTGATTGGCAACTGTCAACCGAGTTGGCATGCTTAATGAGTAGAGTGCGTAGCGCGACCAGAATACATGTCAGATGCACAGAATGACCACCCCGCCCCTGGAGATTTTCCGGTCGCAAGGTGTGACTCCTGTGGAAATACCTTTTGGCAGGACCCAATGCTCCTGGTGAGGTAGCACATTCAAACATGTCGTGTCTTTATACTCCTTGCAGAGATTTTGACACAGCAAACTGCACCGAGGGGAAGGCGTGGAAGTTGCAGTCGCTTTGCAATTTTAAAAATACGGAAAATGGTGGACGATGCAAGCACTCATATTTTCTTGAATCAGTCACCGCCTGTCTAGATATGTGTCAATATTTGTGCATGTGCTCTTAATGTTATCAGATTGATAATCCCTCGTCCAGCGATATTGATCGAGCAATACTGTCGGCAGACTTCCGCAAGACTATGTTGGGGCAGATGGTCTGATGAACGATGTCATCGTCCAAGATGAGATGGTTATTGGTAAAAAAGAAATTGTTCTTTCTATTCTAACTTTTTCTAACTTAATTGCTTTTCTAACTTTATCGCTTATTGACATATTTCGATTCAGGTAAATATAACAACGACCAAGAAGAGGGAAGGGTTCGTCAGAGTCAGGAAGAGGAGGAGGTCGCTCCCCAAGACATAGGTGGTCACGGTGATGGGCCTGATACTGGTCGCAATCGCAATCACTGCCCACACCTAAAAAAGCTCGTCTTCGGTGAGGGCGATGGTACTCTTTCTCCTCTGGAGGGTTCCCCGAGATCCCCCACTCCACCTCCACTCTTTAAGCCGTCAAAAATTTAAATTAGCCAACCGTCACCGTTAGTGTTCAATTTTAGAATTTGTAACTTTATTACATTTGTAACTATAATAAATAATCAATTTGTTTTGACTGTTTTAATTTTCTTCTTTAGTATAGAGGACATCTTGGACCACTTTGACTTGGATGCGACCGAGGATTACAACCATGAAGAAGAGCCGAGCTCCCTCTCAGCTCCACCTGTGTGCCTTCACAGCGAACGGTGGAAGCTGTGAAGAAGGGAGTGTCGAAGGAACACGCTCTACCCATAGCTGACAACGAAGAGCCGAGCTCCCTCTCAGCTCCTCCTAGTACCTGTGTGCCTTCACAGCGAACGGTGGAAGCTGTGCAGAAGGGAGTGTCGAAGGTACACACTCTAACCCTAGCTGACAACCAAGAGCCGAGCACCCTCTCAGCTCCTCCTAGTACCTGTGTGCCTTCACAGCGAACGGTGGAAGCTGTGAAGGAGGGAGTGTCAGAGGGAAGGAAGGTCAGCGTGCCAATCATGAATGACCCCCCCATAGCGCTGTCATTGAACCCTGATGTTTGGCAATACAAATTACCACATTACACTTCCAAGTGGCATGCCAAAGGCGAAGTCAAAGGTAAAGAGGACACCGGTCAAGCGAGCGGTTGTGAAGAAGGCAACCAGGAGTTCCCCACGGCTTCAAGGTAAATATAGAGTTTATATTTCGGTCTTGTCTCGAATCATATTCTGAAAACTTTGCAATCCTATTCAACAGGAATATAATTTTCTCACTTTATTCTTTTTATATAACAGCTCCTAGCATCGTGACTTCTACCGCTTGGCAAGCGACCAACGCATCTACATCCTATCCATCCCTTGCAGAAAGAGACCCCTCGACTTTGCCGCCACAGAAAAAAAAAGGTACTCGGAAGGAGAGCAAAAGGCGGCAAGGAAAGGAAGAAGATCCTGGTAAAGAAAAACCTAACCCTCTAAGGGTTTTGAATTACATGCAGCCGATATTATTTTCTCACTTTATTCACTTTAAAACAGCTCCTACCATCATGACTTCTACCACGCCTCAATCGGCCGACGCATCTACATCGTCTCCGTCTGTATCAGAACGAGACCCCTCGATTTTGCCACCACGAAAACGGCAAACAGAAGCTCTAGAGGCTGATGAAGAGAGATAATGTGAGGCAGATGTGTTGATCAAGAGGTGGAAGAAGAGGAAAGAGTGCCCATCAATTCCGAATGCGGATCTTTTTGACTTTGAGTGAGAAGCAATCGGCACAGACGATACATGGATCCTGTACATTCGTCAGGAGAGAGGGGAGCTCTGGCTTGGAAAAGGGCGGAAGCATGGAGCATATTCGCTGAAAATTGAGCTGTACAAGCCACATAGTGTTTTGTAGCCGCTCTCCTCACACACATTTACCAAAAAGTGCCACACATCTTTGGTACGGGTTCTGTGCAAGAAGGAATATGTCTACGCTCGCTTGGGAAATTTGTCTATCACAGAAGATCCGAGGAATAGGCAACTGATCCACCTTATCGGAAGAGGGTGGGAGTTGTACGAGTGTTACTATAGAGACATGAGGATAATCGGGAGGAGGAGGAAAAGAAGGAAGAGAAGAAGGAAGATAAAAAGGATGATAAAAAGGATGATAAAAAGGATGATAAGTGAAAAAGGTATCATGTACTACTCTATGAACAACAAATTTCAAAGTAACAATCAACTATCAATTATTATATCGTTGTTATGCCGTTTTTTGAACATTTGCCGTTATTGACTTGGATCAACTGCTTAAGAGTATATTTTCACACTTTATACGGCAATTTCTAACTATAATCAGAGGCTGTTTGAATACACAAATCACAACTATCATGTAATACTCATTAATCAAATGTATTCCAAACGTCAGAAGGGGTGCTAGACTTTGAGTTAAAGTGTTATCATCAATCAGGTTAAAAATTTGCAACAAAGACATATCTTAATAAATATCAGAATTTGTATACTTCAAGTATATGTTTAAACTTTTAACACTATAAAGGTGGTTGAAATTATTTCAGGTAATGCTAAATTAGTCATGTTGATCTTCGCGGTTATTGGTTGATACAAATTTGGTTGTTTTAAACCTATTGAAAATTAATTTATAGCTGATTGAATACTTTATACGACAATTTCTAACTTTATTTGGCAGTGTCGTGTGTTTTTTAAATTATCTACAAACAATACCTAAATATTATTGAATCAGAATGAAATTACATTTTCTATTGTAGCAAACACTTATTCTTTCATATAAACTCAGTTACACAATGATTAGAAGAGTTCTAAATTTCAGTATTTTTCACGGAGAGCACCAATTGAAAATGAATGTTTTTGTAATTTCTAACTTTATTAACCAAGTAGACACTCAAGCACTTTACATAGTTAGATACATCTTTTTACGACAATTTTTTTTTCTCATTGTCACATATATATTTGTCCATGATTTGAAATAGATTTGAGGGGTAAACATTATTAATATTTTTTTATATGGAATTTAATTAGAAAATGTGTAACCTGAATTGTGAATAAAGTAAGGCACTACCGTGGGGGGGGGGGGGGGGGGGGGGGGGGGGGGGGGGGGGGGGGGGGGGGGGGGGGGGGGGGGGGG
>JAXGGS010087539.1:9336-20878 GCA_035585475.1 Armandia brevis | reverse complement strand
TAACATGCTGCAATGGTTACATTCTTAAATTGACTATGCAATTTTCCTTTTATTGCCTATTCGCGCTACTCATTACTTGGGGGAATTTCTATCCCGAAAAGATCAATATTACAATATACAAGTTGCTGCATCACTTTAGTCTTGGTGTCTTATGTATGGATACTGACAAATATGGTGAGATGCTGTCTTACGTCGAAATAACTTTGCATCTGCAATACTCCTTGGGTGTATCCGAAAATCGTTGGCCTTAATCAGATAATACTTTATGAAGATCGATGTGCTAGTTCCCACGGTTCACAAAAGTCACCCCCTCTTTCAAACCTACGCATTAATCCGCGACACAGCCAGAGCTATCGGGGAATATCAAGGCCAGCGCCAATCCGAAAGCAATAATTGACAGAGCCGACACTGGAACCTGATGGATGGTCATCTTCACATAAAGGACGTGGTTAGCATGCGAGTGTTTATAGAAGCTGACAATTGTCGGTCATTTATGGGCGTGTTTACGAGAGGAGGAGGGGGAGTGAGCAGGTACATCTCTTCAGGGGAGGGGGTGCGATGCCAGGCAGAGGAGCACACCATCTATCATGGTTAACATCGGGGATCAATGAGTGTTAAAATGCGCGCTGGTAAGGTACCCTCGGTTCCCATGAATACCAATGCTAGTTTCATGAATATTGTGTCCTCTAAATCGAACTTGGTCGTTGGGTTTAATCAAAGTTAGCACGGTATGGTGCTGGTATGTATGCAAGACGTATAGATTGTGGATATTGCTTCTCGTTATTTAATCAGGCGTGTGGAAACGTTATTGTCTGTGTGGACTTTCATCATCCCTGCTAGAAAACGTGTCATTATCACCCACGAAAGCCGCATGTTTCACTTTAAAAAGGAGCATAATTATTCGGCATTATGCTGACTATTTGTCACCCTAATGTGATATCGGCTTTGATATATTAGTGTTCGCGCCAGAATCAATCCTAGGATGTCGTCTGTTGATTCCGAGCACTCGCCCTCCCTAACAGGAAGTCGTGTGAAGGAAGTCGAGTCCCCTATTCCAGAGGTTCTTTCCTACCGCTTTATCTAATTTTCTGTTAATCAGAAATAGAAAGGCAATCTAATATCGTATTCTCTTTGAATGCTAGCGCTCTATCTTCCAGCTGCCTTGATTCTGAATCATAGCCAGATTGTCCCCTAACATTAGCGGGTAATTGGAAGGTATTACCGATATTGCTTAGTAGATGTCGGCATCGAGCGAGAATTCACCAGCTTACCTCGTCCGGGTACCTAGAGAAATCAGTGAGATCAATACAGTTGAAGGGCGTGTTTGTTTAAAGTCTGCCAGAGTCTCTTATGGGTGTTATTTGGGAATGTTTCACGTTGGGAGTTGCCGGGCTCGGAGGATGGCTCGAGGCTGTCGTGCTCGGATCATCAGTCAGTGAGACGGGGCCCGCCTTATTCACGCTACACCTCGGCAGGGAGCAGGCAAGGAGTGAGCCTACTTCCTCCACGACTTACCTAGTTCATGCTCCGAATATTGAGTGGGAGGATACGGTAGTAATACGTCATCTCACCAATACCCGCCGCTCGTAAAGCTTTTTCCCCGACACATTTATAATAGCTCATATGATCTAAAACCCATTCAGGAATTGATAAGGCTTTATTAAGGCTGGACCACTTCAGGTGCTCCATATCAATGCCTCGAGGCGCCTTGGCGACGCACTCAAATTAGGTGATACCATCTCACGTAATCTTCCATCTCCTTGCACCATTCAGGCCAATTTCAGACCTAATCAGTCATTACGCTTTATTTGGTAACCCCTGATTTTCTATGCAAATCCATCCTTCTTGTCGAGCACCTATCTGCTTTGCAATCCCGCCAGCAGGCCAACTGTCCTTCCTTCTTCCAGGTCATGTAGTTCGATTCGAAACACGACGCAGTCGACACTGTCTGCCTCAGAGGAGGCGTTTCCCGCCAAAAGTATCGGCCCACGGGCTGATGTCAGTCAGCACCGCGGTCACTTGTCTCATCCTCTATCACTCAGCAGTAGAAGTTTAGAGTCTTCTGCCCCGCTGGCTGTGCCGGGACGTGGGGTGATGCAGGAATTTCTAGAGGTGTAAATCACAGCTGAGCCTGTCGCAGACAGGAAAGCGGGCAAAGCCGAGCGGCGACATGGCAAAATATCACCCACAATGGTGTTGCGAGACCCACATATTTTTAGCACCGAGTAGCATTCGGGTGCGCCGGAGATTTACATTAATACAAGAGTGTGTTTTACAGCTTAACAAAAATAATAAACCGACAGGAATTCGATAGCGCCATCATATATCTGGTGTGGCGAGTGTCCTGCGCTCAATATTGTCGCGAGTTTTGTAAAAGATATGACGGCAAGTCTTGCTGCTCATCGGCGCTAGCAATGAAAAGCATTTGACTGTGGATCATGTGATCATCCCAAGCTGGCTTTCCATCATCCATCTTAAGCTATAGTCTTTTATCCCCTGGCTTTGCATGGATACCTCGGGTTGCCATCCTCTATGGACAAGCCTATACATGGTGCTAGCGCCATCGATAATTCACATGCTTCTCTGAGCAGCAGCATCAGGGCACCAACCTCAGCATCATTCCGTACAAATACACCCTCAAGTCATAAACCGCTATCATTAAATTTTCACGGCTATCACCTGCAACAACTTTAATTTCTACACACCGCCAATGTGTATTGTCTGAGCAATAAACCACGTAAAGTTTCGCTGTAAGAGAAGTTGGGTGATGAGTAGGATGGGAAGCTGGAGCGAAGATGTGATGACTGCTCACCCCGACTCAGCCAGTCTGGAGGCTCTCTCAGGCAAACTTCCGCATGATAAGCCGGCCCTGTTGCTCAGTGCTGAGGCACGAGGAAGGAAGGGTCAGGCTTCCTCCACACGAGCTAATATACCGATTCACTACTCCATCAGGCCGGGCATATAAATTGCCTGCTTCCAGATTGCCTTTTAATATGCAATAAAACACGAAAACTGGCCCCGGCATCGCCGAGGGCTCCTAGAGAAACAGGTCGTTTTATTCATACTGCTCTTTGGGGAGGCATTTGGTAAAAGGAGGGGAAATCTACGAATGAATACCGGACTGACCCCTTGCTAAATGTGCAGGTTTTTGCCCTCCTTCGCCCATACCGTGTCCATTCTCTTTTAGGAGAGGAAAATGGATGAAAAGAGCTTGACATTCGGGTGACCTAAGCCATCCATAATACTTGTCCATATTTGATGGTCTGGCCATCAGGCGGTATGTGCTGTGCTCTTATCGCGAGCAGTATTAGGGCCCATCGTATTACGTGGACTTGTCTTAGGCAGAGAGGATGGCAATAAAAGCGAAACAGTCATGTATCATGGCAATATCTTGTGTAGTGTGACATTTGGATTTACTTGTCGAAGAGCGTCCCATGCGTATTGTTACAGTTGAAGGACATGCGATGGAAGCATTCGTTGCCCAGAGGAGTCCCGTATGATACAGACTGTCTGGAGATAGATGTCCCCAGCTTCCCATAGAAGCGAATCAACAAGGGCAACGGTAAATTCCTGGGTAATTCTTCTTCATGATGAATCCACGATCCCGGCCAATGATATGGGACTGCTGGAAATGCGGCAGCCGAGACAAAGTAGGCACACGGCTAAATGAAGAAAGATGGCCGGGCGCCGTGAATAGAAACAAGTGATGACGCCATACGGATGATTAGAACTAACCGTTGACCGAGGTCGGAGCCTCGCCCCTAGCGGTTCTCGCTGACAATACAGTCAGCCTCCCCGGAAACTTCTCAGTGCTCATCCGCTCGTGGAGCGGACGCAGTACTAATTTAAAGCCGTCCCCTGGCCTCTACATGTCCGTGCTCCCGTCTCCTCGGAGCAATTACCATAGACTGTGGACACCGTCCTATCCCAGGGAGGCAGCTGTAATATTGCCTCGCTTCAGCTCCAACCCGGACTGACCACAGTAGGACGACGAAACTCATTAAGCACTAGCCTCTGTGTAATGTTTAAAAGTGATTGACCAGAGGCCCGAGGCTGTCACAGAAAGCCAATAAGGCCGCGAGCCATGACCGATATGCGGATGACTTCCGGTGCATATCGGACGGAAGATGCCATCTCCTTGGCGTACTACATTTTGAATGAATGTCGCTTGATCAACAGGCCTTGCCACATAAGACAGATGGGCGTTTCCACCTGAAGACTTAGCAGAGCAGACGGTCATAGTGGCGGCAAAACAAGTTGTCAGCCGGGCCGACAAGATCGCAATCATGACAGAACTCATGCATATTTAGTGTTTTTCAATGACGACAAGGCTGCGGCGAGTTACATTCCCAAAACGAAACGTTTTACCGTGCTTATCTGTTTCGAATCAAGTGTAATTTCGCTCGAGGTTTCCGCCATAATCTTCTCAGCTGCCGTGTCTGGCAAAGCTTCCCCCGATCGGCCTCTCGAGAAGGGCGCCCATAATCATTCCATACCACAAATGAATAGAAATCTTGATAGAATAACCATGGGCGATTGAAGAACGTGATGCTAAATTATTGTTATCTTTGCATCTTTTCCCGCTGGCTTCCAACATAATTCCACTTGGGTATATAATCGGTGTGGAACTTCGCCAGCAGATCAATAAGCCCAACACATTTTATAAAGATGAGCCTTGTTGGCTCCCGCGCGCAATCAACATCTGAAAAATTCCCATATCATCATAAAGTATTATTCGTTGTTTTTGCTTGTTTTTGGCTGCGGTCGGCTTAACAATTCACGACCCTCAATGGGTTACGCCGCTCCGCAATTTACCGAAACACTCCAAGCGGTTAAAGTTGTTTTCTCTGCCTGCCAAAAACATGGAAAGTTTCGCCTGTACCAGCTGTTCATTCTCACATCGGCGATTGCACAGGCAGACGCGGCGTCTCAGATCTTTGATTAATTCGTGATCTCACCGCGTACACGGCTTTGCTCTTTGCTGGTCAGGCTTTTGCATAAACTAACTGCATTAACTGCGCCGAGGCTGGAATCTATACATAGCTAAACAGTGGTTAGGGCAGGTACAAAGTAATTGAGTGCTCTCGACTATGCTGCTCAATTTACTCGGGCATATCTCCGTTTTTCTTGCAATTCCTTTCGCATTGTTGGCATGGTATTGCTGGAACAATAACTGCCACCAACTTTGCATAGTTTTGTCTTGGGTGTGCTATGGCGTCATATTTCACAACGGGGAGCTGTCTAGATCTTGGCATGGGCTCTGTGCATTGAACAAATGGGGTTTGGCTCATTTACTGATTAAAGTGTTTCTCTCATGTGCCGACCTGGTCTATGTCCAGATGACCTATTTGCTCATGAGTATGCTCCAAATGCAAACAAGGCTGTAAGGGTATTGATTAGAGAGATTTACAATTCGCCTTGGCCGCATTTTACATTGGCGGACACGTCATTAGCACTAAGCCATGATTAAGCGTGGTTAGTGGAAACTCATATATATTTCATTTAGCTGCTAAAACAAGAACGAGAGTGTAATCTCTCAATGGAGGCATAGTCTTGGTGAGCTTTATAATGGTTGTCTAGACAGGAATTCCTTTCTCTAGACGGTTACTGGTACCCTATGACTTGTAAAACAGGCTGCAGTCGACTTGTTTTTCATGCCCATAAGCTAGATAACCCCACATGTATATAAACTTTGCTGAAGCAGACGACAGAATATGACCGCCGAAATTGATCTTTTGGGGCGACTGGCCACCGATACAATCCATCACCACGCTAACGCTAATGTTATTTCACGGACCCTGCACTCACGGCTGCACCATGTTTAATCTATCTAACGCTCGGCTTTTTCACGGCGCAGAGGTCAAGCTGGAGGGCATAACGCCATCAGGAACGGGCGATTGTGATCGCCGCAAACTTTTCTAACCAATGCTAGTTCTAATCAATAGGCTATGTTAATAGGCTAATAGGGGCGGGCGGCCGGTGTGGCTCTCTCTCTGTAGACGCAGCCGGTGCGCTCTGTCGCAGCCGCGTTCGTTCGTTCTCTCAACTCAACATCGATCGTTTGGCAGCTGTCAGTATCGCTTCTTACATCGGACGCTGTCAGCTCGGGAACATTGTCAGTTCATCTCACGTGCAACTGCTCGGCGCCTGATGAATTTATCAGTCAGAACGTTTAACCTGGGCTTTTTTTCGTAACGCCTGCAAAAGGTGACTGGAGTGAGTGAGGGAGAACAAGTTGGCTGACAGGTCATTGCTTGCTCACATATATTTCACACCGGCGTCTGGCGGGGCGATAGCCACCAGTCACGGAATCTCCAGCTACTTTTAATTAAGTGTTAGACTTGTGTATGACTCATTGGCATGCGAATGTTGGCCAACAGCTGGCCTGACAAACGCCTGCGGAGTTAAGTGAGAGCATCTGGATTAGGGGATAGCATTGCTGCAGGAAGCCTTCACGCAGAGCAGACGCTAAACATGGATCGTGCCGTGTGGCTAGTGACAACTTCGTTGGTGCTGCTGTTGTCCGTTTTACCGGAGACAGGCAGCGTGACATTCAGGGAGACCACCCCACCTGCCTGCCTCGGGGGGAGCCTTGCCGAGGGGGAGGCCGAATGGCAGCAGAATATCGGCGGATCGAGCATCAGCGTCGAGTGGGGTTACCTGAACAGTACCTGCAGCTCGGTGTCCGCTTGTCACGGGATCACCACCGAGCCAGACACCGAGCTCGAGCCTCAGCTCACGCCCGTCCAGATACAGCAGGGAGTCAGGCTCAAGTTCTTCAGCACCAAAGAGCTGCACCCGCCGATGGAGTTTAAACCTTACCGGGTGTCGGAGCGGGGCTTCATCGACTGCGACACGACTCAGGGAAAGCCGGTGTCCAGCGAGTACACGACGGGGGAGGTGTTCGTCAACCCATCGTTTCTCCAGCCAGGAGCGAACTACTTCATCGCCAACACGACCGACCCCCTGTACCTGTGCAAGTTCGGCCTCCGTCTCAACGTCACGGTGAAGGTGGCCAAGTGCGCCGGTCCCGGGGAGCAGGTGTCATGCTGGAACAAGGGCAAGTGTGTGACGGACGTGCACAACCCCGCCTATACCTGCTCCTGCTGCAAGGGGTGGACAGGTGAGTACTGCGGGGACAAGGACGGATGCGAGGGACAGCCCTGCCAGAATGGCGGAACCTGTGCGGACATTCACGCCGACACCCCCGGAGAGACACACTTTGTCTGCAGCTGCCCCACCGGGTATTTCGGCGAGAGGTGCGAGAAGGTGGTGGAGAATCTGTGCACGGAGAGTGTGTGTGAGAACAATGCCACGTGCGTGGGTAACGGGAGCATGTACAACTGCCTGTGTCCTCACGGTTACACGGGACACCACTGCGAGGTGGATATTAACGACTGTGACCCGGACCTGTGTGCCCCGCACGGACTCTGCGTTGACGAGGTGGGTGGCTACCAGTGCTTCTGTCGTCCCGGATGGGGAGGCAAGAACTGCGACAAACAGTACAACGAATGTGAGAGCAACCCTTGCCAGAACGGCGGCTTCTGTGTCGACAAGACCGACTCGTACAGGTGCGAGTGTGAGATGGGATACACGGGGCACGACTGCAGTGTCAAGGTGGATCTCTGCAGTAACGGCTTCTGTAAAAACGCCACCGAGTGTATAGATTTCGGGCATACATTTGGCTGCACGTGCAACCCGGGGTACCTCGGAACACATTGCGAGGTTAACATTAACGAATGCCTGAGTAACCCGTGCCTTAACGGCGCCAAGTGTTACGACGAGGTGGCCGGGTATAGGTGTGTCTGCCCGAGGGGCTTTAACGGGCTCCACTGCGAGTATTCATTCCAGTCTCCTCCGGCCAAACAAAACACGGCGGCATTTTCCTCCGGTTTCCATCGAGACCACATTACCAATCTGTACATCATCGCCGGCACTCTCGGGGGCGCCCTCCTAATTGCGCTCCTTGTGCTCCTCTTCTGCTACTGTCGTATCAATGAGACCTACCGACATATGTGGACGAGGAAAAAAGGCTACGAGAGGCATCAGGACACGAGGACAAAAAGCATCCGCGTGAGGGGCAAAATCGAGCTGCCAAACTCGATAGACGGGAGACCCTCGCCCGAGGCGATCGCCGCCACGACCAGCTCAGATTATCGAGACAACGCTCCTCTCGTCGATTCGTTAAAGGCCAAGCGGATCTAGCTCGCACATATATACTCCCCCGGGTACATGCTGCCCCGTCTTGATAAAGTAACACAATTACAAATGTGACAGGTCGCCTCGGCTTTGTCACGGAATTGATGTACGTATAATTGACAATAACCACGGAGCATGAAACGGGGGAATCAAATGGAGACATAATACGGTATAATTCATCGGCATTCTATTCAAAAATGAAAGCATACGTTCCGCTTTTGGAAAATTAATCGTGCAATGTGTTTATGCATTGAGAAGATGTATGGGAGCCATCCGATTGCCTGACGTTGGCACTTCATTATTCTCCTGAAAGGATGCCGATGGGAGGTGGAAAGCTTAAACTTATACACAGGCCAGAAGAGCTCTTCCTCTAGCGCAGGGCAATGGTGACGCGACTTTTTCTGACTAATTGCTCCTCCTGCCCGCACAAGGGTACTTAACGTCATCTAAAAAAGACAATAGGTGAATCACGACATCCTGACAATTGGAGCAGACGACAGTTGGCCTGTTTTACCCTCTTCATACGTCCATTAGTTGTTCCGAGAATCGGCGCCTCGCGAGAAACAATTTCCAATTTTTTACACGGGACACGCTCGATGATTTCATCGATGCCTCCCGTAATTGATGGGGCCAGGCTTTGATCAGCAAACGTGTCTGCGGTTGGCCTGCCAACGGCCACGCTACCATGATGTATTATCTATTGCTCACCGACTGTGCTGGGAATATACATTTTGAGTAATTGATTCGCCGGTTCCCCTCGTCTCGCCCGCCAGGTTGCCACAAATCCATGTATAACCTGCAGAAGTGACATGACGTGAACCGGATCGCTTACAAGGGTTTTATACGTAGCGGTTTAAACCCTCAGGGACGAGGGCGAGCTGGATAAAACGCGACGCCCAGTGCTGCTGGCGGCAGATTGCTATGCAATTGTGCTCGCAACACAAAAGAGGATCGTTCCCTATTCAGCAACCATGTACGACTCTTAGCTCATCGCTGTTTGGATACCACATGGTCATCAGCAATAATCTTTTCAATAAGTTATAGCTTTGAATTATTGATTTCAACATGGCCCGTGATAGTGTTTTAGTGTCAGTGATAGAGCATCTGGCGTCAGATGTTCACAACCTCCTGGTGCGCTTTCAAAACATATATTGCATGTTGCATGAGAATGAACTCATCACGACTACGCTATAATATAGAATAATGAATCCACTGGGGTTTTGCTTGGATCCCGCAGCACCCAGACAGCCACGTCACTACACCGGCGCATCACCATCTCTCGTCTAACATCAACATGCCAATTTAATTTTTTCTCCGTCTGTAACAAGTATACGCTGGCCCTTGATGAAAGGCGGAGATAGATTATGGTGATTTTTCCCCTGGCAGACGGCAGATGATCGATTCAACAAAGCCTGAAGCTATCGGGTAAAACTAGCCACTGATGATGGATTAAATACCAAATTGCCTCCACTTTCTTGCTACATGGAAATCACCCGTCAAGATCAGCCCATCTAATTTGCCTATCTTTAGAAACAAACAATTGCATAATGGAGCCATTCGTGCCGATTTGTACGAATTTATGCCAGGGTTCCGTGTCAAACTTTCATGTTTTATAACCTTGTTTGCCATCACATTGTACATATTTAACCACACTCGCGTGAGGCTCAAGACCAAGATTTTCTCTGCATCTTTTAACGAGTTTGATGTTTGATACGAGGCCAAGCACAATCTAGGCCCTCGGTAAATTTCTGCCTCAACACACCGTAGGAGCTACATATTCCAGCTCGTAGTTCAACACTCCAGTTGAATTAATCAATATATCAGTAAAGCGAGATCAATTGATAATTTGAAGCCAGCCCATATTCCGTTTACAACGAGCATGGTGTTTCGGCAACAGGTGATTGTGTTGCATATGAGGCATATGGAAATCGTTAATTCTATTGATTACAGGTCTGCTTCCCCTATATAATCAGATGGCCTCTCTATTGTCCGGGTAACGGGGCTTTTAACACGGTTAATTATTTGTGTAAATACTATTGTTATATTTGTTAACTAAGCATCTGAATTCATTCGGCTTCCATATGTTGTTTCGATCAATGCTCTAGCGCTCGGATAGAGCAATATTCACTGTACATACATTTTGTTCATCCGCATTCCGATGATAAATTGCGTTATTTACATTTTCATGACTGTTCTTCTCGTTTTTTATACCTCACTCAGTCGATAGAAAAGTCAGATCTAAAAATCAGAAGCCTGGTGAAAGAATGCACTTAATAATATCGATCGTATTTCGTCAGTAATAGCCTCCTTACTATTTTTACACTTGTAATTCGCGCAGCTTTTATGTCGCTCCCCGGCAAGCCCACGCCTCAATATTGCCCGGCTTTTGCCTGTCTGCAAAAAGCCGGCAATGTTTCCTCAGCTAAGCGCCTGCTTCCGTCGCCGTTTCACCTCCATGATGTGGATTTATTTCATCGACCTATAATTGTAATGCGACTTCCTTTCTCCCGCATCTGAGCCCTATCGCGGCCGAGGAAATGTGATGAGATTTTACCGGTGACAAGATCGACGGTTTATGAAGTGGGCGGTCATATTTAGGGACATACTATATAATCCCGCGGGGACGGGAATTGCGTCTTTTGCTGGCAGGTAGACTTAGCATCGTGGCTAGAATATGTATGGGGCCTTAGATCGGCGCCCGTGAGAAGATCTAGAGTTGTCAGCTGCAGGCGGAGGCAGCACACGACAGGAGAACTCTCACTCTGCCCTGAAGGAGGAAGCCACCTAATGTGTAAATACTCAACAATCGAAAGTCGAGTTACCTGACTCCAAGGTCAATTCATAGCCTGTTTGCCCTTGGAGATTAGTCAACGTATTTAGTAAATATTTAAATTTTAGATTTATGTAGTTAAAAAACCCGTCAGGTGACAAGTTGTACTCGGTGCCCCACAGATGATCCGCACATTCGATAAAGCGTGAATCACCGTTTCTTAATCCGGGGGAAAGCAGACCTGCCCAAATCTATTCAAATCAAATTCACGCTCATAATTGGAAGGCCCACAATCAATCGGGAGCTACGATGATACCTGGATGACATTTCAAGATCAATACATTTATATTTGCCAGAGATGATGAATTTCCACAGATCTGATAATTAGACACTATCCTAACCCGAGGACAGATTAATTAATCTAAATGTTATTGGTTCGACATAGATTGGAAATCTCTCTATGCTTGAGGGGAATCACGAGAATATGTCTTCAAGAACACCCATTAACAATATATGGGTTGTTTATTTTGGTTGAGCCTTGTTAACCCGATGGCAAACCTTACCGCTGGTCCA
>JAXGGS010087428.1:0-20896 GCA_035585475.1 Armandia brevis | reverse complement strand
ATTGACCTGCCGCCCGCACGCTTTGTCTCAGGCAAATAAAAGCCTGAGAAACAACTTATTAATTTTATGGGGCCTTACTGTAATTATACCTACCTTTTATACAATTATTCTCATAGTATGTGTTGACGTCTTATTCATATTAAAATTATCAATGAATTCCTGTACATTCAGGTACATGGTGGAACATGTCGCAAAGACATTACCGATCACATCGTAAAGGCAAATAAATTTG
The DNA here is from genome assembly GCA_035585475.1 of Armandia brevis. Classification (NCBI taxonomy): domain Eukaryota; kingdom Metazoa; phylum Annelida; class Polychaeta; family Opheliidae; genus Armandia; species Armandia brevis. Next base: position 20,664 of record JAXGGS010087428.1, on the reverse strand, counting down.
CTGCCCACGCTATAGAACAAGTGAAAGCAAAGGAAACTGCACCCACAAGTCAGAACACCCCAAATATTGTGCTCTTCTTTGATGAGGCGAACACAACAGAAAATATTGGATTCATCAAGGAGCTGATGTGTGATCGACTTAAACAGGAGACATTTGGTGTAGCCAGTAATGTCATAATGGTTGCTGCTTGTAACCCCTACAGAAAGTAAGTATAATAACCTTTTAGCCAACTATATTGTCATGTTATTTGGCAACCCAGGTAACACGGAACGTTCGCCAACGAAGGTTGGCTAAGGGTCTGGATCTGACGGACCCTCATAGAACCTTTAGTGACCGTTCACCAAGGGTGCAAAAGAGACATGTCCACTACCAACCTTCGCACAATGTTGGGGCTAGACCATATAAAATGAAAAGGTTGTTTCTCAGGACGCCCCGCAACCCTCTTTTTATGAGGTATATCTCGAAAAAAAAAAAAAAAAATCTGCCACCCCTAATTTCACAGAAAAAAAAACTGCCACCCGACTTAAAATTGAAGAAAAAAATAAGAGAAATCTAGAAATTAAAACAGAAATCACCCAAGCCGAGTCGCTCACTAGAAATACCCACAAATGTGCCTAAAAACCCTTAAATGGACCAAATATTTAAAAATAAAAAGGCACCTGCCGCCCCTACTGATTCATGGGCCCGACGCCCCCTAAATTCCTGGTGAAAAAAAACAAAAAAACTTCGGCCCCCTTTTTTGGCGAAGAACAAAAACAAAAAAACAGCCGCCCGCACTCTTCCTCTCAGGCAAATAAAAGCCTGAGAAACAACTCTTTCATTTTATGGGGCCTAACATTCATTTTTAATTGTAGAGTTAGATAGTTCATACAAATGCACTTACAAATGAACTATATAGTTCAATTAACAATAGCTACTTCAGATGCAATAAGGCCCCATAAAATTAATAAGTCGTTTCTCAGGCTTTATTTGCCTGAGAGGAAGAGTGCGGGCGGCAGGTCAAGTTTTTTTGTTTTTTATTTATTTTTGGCCAAGGAGGGGGCGGCATGTTTTTTTTATATTTTTTTCACCACGAATTTAGGGGGGCAAAATTATTATATGACTAGCTGTTGTAACCTGCGCTGCACGTTATAAGAATCAATACGAAGGAACATAAAACACATATATCTATATCCTTACCTTGGTGGTTCAACATCAATCCCATCCCCCTTCTTTCTCAAAAATATTACCAGCCGCACCAACTGAATATGAAAAAACCCTGCATAACACAAGCATTACTATGACATCAGAACCCCTTCCACCCCAACATCTTAATTCTGCCGACTGTGTACAAATAGACAAATAAACTGATTTTGCTGACTAAGAATCCACCGATTGCCTCCAGAACTCCCGAAATCGGGTGCAAAACTTTTCGCTTAGCAAAATTATATATAAGAAACATGGGGATGCCTCATTACAAGATCGAGAGGAGGTACATTTCTTTTGAAGAAAAAAAGAAAAGACAATCTCACACGTTCGGTATCTTCTTTCGCCTGTTACGTCATCATTCTCACTGTCTAGTTTCATGATTGTCTTCAATTTCAGATCGCATTTACTTCATTATTTGACCATATTTCGCTATAAGATATCCCCAAGACTATTTGATCTACTTCTTGCTACACCACAGGCACTCATCAGAAATGATTGCACGCTTCCAAAATGCCGGACTTGGCTACTATGTCAAAGAAGACGCGACAGATGACTGTGTAGAAAACATCCCCATGAGGCACCTTGTCTACCGAGTGCATCCACTTCCTCAAAGCATGATGCCTCTTGTTTGGGATTTTGGTACTCTGAGTACCGATGTGGAAAAACTCTACATACGGCAGATGGTCATAAGCTGTACGAAGGTAAGCCTGTTTGTGGGCAAATAAAAGGGTCAATTACTTAATTTCGTTGTTCATTAGATAAACATTAAAACTATTTTGAAAATCTGCCATAGATTGACACATGGAAAAGTATTCTGGATAGAACAGGAATGCTGAATACTTTCGAGTCCAACACAGAATCTGTGACAGCAATTCTGGCGGCATCACAAGAATTTATGAGACAACAAAGGGTAAGTATGTCAGACAAGATATCAAGTTTCTTTTCATAAATACATATGTGTATAAGTAACGTATTCTAACCGTTCAATCCTCGTGAAGAGTGCTCATCCCGATCTAAATCCCGATCTAAAAGAGTAAGAAGGGTCAAAATTAAAGTAAGATATCCATCTCAAGTCAGTTAACAATCTTCAAAATTGGGGTAAATTATCGTTAAAATTACCGACAAAATTAGTGTTAAAGGTAAATGTCGATTCGTCAAAACTAATTGACACATTTTGACGTTTTCGACCGAGCACACTTCATCTGGATCAAGCGTATCATGCCAAGACTGACTCGATAGTGTAACTCTCAAGTTTATTTGTCCATTTCAAGACACGCCATATGTATATACTATAGCTTTTCCGATATGAAGCCACTGTAGCTCACTGTGGTCAGTGTGTCCCATCTTATATCTGGCCAGCGTCTAAGCTGTGACGTCAGTCGCCAAGACTACCTGGGTGTGTACCACTTGACGCTCATCTTACATGTGTTTATGATGTCCTTTATTTACAGGATGAATGTAGCTTTGTGAGTCTCCGGGATGTCGAGAGGGTATTAAAAGTGATGATATGGTTTTGCGACCAACATGAGTTACTGCACGGTAAAATTCAAGATTTCAATCTACGGAGTGACCGATCGCAGTCCTTTGGAGAGGACATGTCTCAGGTAAGTTAAGTTAAATGACACATCATTACAGATATATAGTAAGTTGAAGTGCTTCCATTATGGCACATCAATCCTTTCATTGCAGTCCTCCATTGATCTTCTGCAAAGATCAATCATCATCTCTGTTGGAGTTTGCTACCACAGTCGACTTGGATTAGAAGCTAGGATAAAATACAGGAAAGCTATTGCAAACCAATTTCATGATAGACGTTTGTTCTCGGATGGAGGAGATCATATTTTACACGAAATAGACAGGTATTGTACACCTTGATTGTTGAAGGATTTAGAAACATATAATCGTTACTAGGTAAAACCTACTAATCCCTTTTATTCGAATGTCAGATGTCAAGATGTTTTTTTGAGAGAAGCAAAATTAGATCCTAACATTGCTCGAAATCACGCGTTGAAGGAAAATGTTTTCATGATGGCGGTCTGCATTCAACTGGGGATTCCGCTCTTCCTGGTAGGAAAGCCAGGAAGCTCCAAGTCGTTGGCTAAAACAATCATCTCTAAAGCAATGCAAGGAAGCAGTTCTTCATCTACACTTTACCAGCGCATGAAAGCTGTATGTCGTACTATTTTATTCGTGTTCGTTTCTCATTCTCGCCGTTAAAGGTACCGTTAGTTTAATCATGATTATAATATTATTCTAGGTACACATGGTTTCATACCAGTGCAGCAGAACTTCCACCCCAGAGAGCATACTCGAGGTTTTCACGCAGTGTCAGAATCTGCAAGAGAAAAAGGATTTGACTGAGTACGCTGCTGTTGTTGTGTTAGATGAAATTGGTTTAGCAGAAGATTCAAAGACACTTCCACTGAAGGTATTTAACATACAATTTACACCGATATTATTGTGCACTTCATGTTTATTTGATTTCATGTTGTATGTAATATTTCCTTTTCCAGACACTCCACTCGCTCCTAGAGGGTGGGTTGGCAGGATCTTCGAATCCAAAGGAAGACTTCAAACGTTTTTCGTTTATAGGTATATCCAACTGGTCTCTGGATCCCGCAAAAATCAATAGGGGTGTTCTAGTACACAGAGGAGTCCCAGGCAAAGAAGAGCTGGTTGCCACAGCCAGGTTCAATCACGTTTTATGCACCTATACATTAATCAAAATTAACTTATGCTTCTAATCACATTCTGTTTTTTATTAACTATATTTTAGTGGCATATGTGAAGGATCGCCCGCTGGACCTGTTGTTGAGAAACTTATTTCACGTTTATCAATTGGATATCTTGCGGTGTACGATGAAGCTGTAAAGAAAAGAAAGAGAGAATTTTTCGGCCTGAGAGATTTTTATAGGTGGGTGTAAATCTGATCCTGATCTGATCCTGAGCATACCCCAGTGTGTTTGTGTCATTACAATCAATACCTTAAGTTTAAGTCTTTCGTTTTAGCCTGATCAAAATGTTAATCACATTTGCCCAACCAAACCAAAAGCTACGCTGGGGCCAAGTACAGCATGCCATATTGAGAAACTTTGATGGTCTGCGCGATGTGGACGCTGTCAAAATATTTAAAGAAAAGCTAAATGTGTCCACCAAGGTAGTGTCATCATTTTATATTCAGTTTGTACAGCATCTGAACAAATTTTGCGATTTTAATCTCCATATTTATTGTACACTTGCCTTTTAGAACCATCTTCCAGGCAATGGACCAATGGAACTGATCACCGCTTGCCTAAATCCATCAAGTGACAGAGCAGGAAGGTAGCTATGGTTTTAAGATTTATATTTAAGATACATGTATAAAGATTGTTATTAATGTGTTTTTTATATAGATTGCACTCTGGGAATGAATAACTCACTAGGTTGTGAGTAGATATGGGTTTATTGGTATAGTAATGAACGCTGCTGAATACAAGTGAAAAACTGGAATGAGAGAATATAATAGTTGAATAACTGAACCACTAAATTCAAGTGGAACAAAGGCTATTCATTTGTACAGCAAAAACTCTACTCATTTTTCGAAACGCAATATTTACAAGATGAATCGTTACAAATGATAAAAACTATGGCAACAGAATAAACATCATAATATCTAACTGTGCGCTCTTTCTTAGATTGTTCCGTTGACATGACTTTTTTTAATATGTCAAATTATAACACATAATATGTTGATTTATGAGCAACAGAATGACAACTTATCACAAAAGCTTACAATTACTACATTGCCCACAAAGTGGAAATGCACAAAATAGTTAGTTTATCAATGAATCAGGCTAGGAATGTTGCATAGACAAGTTACAACTGTTTCCTTCACCATGGTGCTATGCTTTCTGTCTTTTCAAGTCGTTGTTTAATTATACATATATCCGTAACATTTTTGATAGATATAGTCTTGTGCGTCCCTAGAAAATGTATCTATCTGATACAGCTTATCTATCGCATTCTTCTCGATTTCAGTGATAATAGATACCTTCTCGTTTTAACGAAAAACTATGCTGGTTTGGCTACAATGCAGAACCTGAAAGATTTCAACTTTGTCACCATATTTGGAAGCAGCTTCCCAAGAGATCAGGAGTATTCAGAGGTACATTAATATACTCTAGCATCATGTACAACATTTAAGGTGATTTTCTGGAAACGCGATAGGCATGAATTTTCATTTCTACTTTTCAGATATGCAGAAATATAACTCGAATAAGGGATTGTATGGAGTCTGGGAGGACAGTGATTCTTTTGAACTTGGACAACCTATATGAATCACTTTATGATGCCCTTAATCAATACTATGTGTATTTTGGACAAGATAGATTTGTGGATCTTGGATTTGGAACTCAAAGGGTCAAATGCAAAGTACATAAGGATTTTAGGTTGTTATCAAATTTAATTCAATTTTCATATTATCGAAATAACAGCGTTCATATTTATTCTCTGAACAGTTTATGAAAAAAGCTTGAGCTATTATACTTTTGGCAGATTGGTGGTTGTGTCAGAAGAGAAAACAGTCTATGAGGAGTTCCCAATACCTTTGATTAATCGATTTGAAAAACATTTCTTGACTATGGATACGCTACTTAGTGACGAGCAGAGACAAGCAGTGGATGAGCTTAGAAAATGGATGACTTCGATGTGCAAAAATACAAGTGACCAGGATAGGTATGTTAAAACAACTTCTTTCTCGGTTCTCTACCTCAATCAAATGAATAATGGTTAAGCTCCCACAATCTACACACTACCATCACGGGCATAGCTGCGAAATCGCACAACAAATTTCATATATTATGTGGCTTTATCTTTCACCTGTATTTCCAGGGTGATAAACGAGCCGGGAGATGTATTCATAGGATACAATCACGACACTCTTGCGGATACAGTTCATGGAACATATAAGATATTTTTAGCAGAGCCGCAGAATGAAAAAAGGGGCTTAGTCAAGGAGGTTAGGAATATTTTATAAGGGGTCCTCAGTGGACACTAGGCCAAATATATTATATTTTTACCTCTAATTCTTAATTTCATTTATTAGTTAATAAAGAGTGCATATATGAGGATATTGGTAAAACAGTGAAAATAATTCATTTGGCCATGATCTGACCTTGACCTTGGGTGTAGAGGACACCTATTTTCCCATCAAATAACTCAAGTGTGAGCAAATTCAGATGAATCAAAGTTGAAAATCTCAACTTATGACGATAATTTATATATAGATGTAGCTCATATATTGACTCTAAGGAGCTTATATATATGCATCGTTACCATGGTGACGCTGGTCGTGCCGAATCTAGCCACACCCAGATTTGTATTCAGCATCATCTTGGCTTCAATTTGAGCAATAAAATTGCATATGGCTTTTTGAGGATTACAAAAAAACCTTTTGGCCGCTCTAACTGTTCACAAAGACACCCTAACAATCATATTATTACGTTATTTTTTACAACTTTTCCTCGTTTAGCAAAAGTCCAGGACATGTTGGGTATCGCAAGACAGTTTCCATGCAAATACATAATGTACACCAATGCAATTCTTTTAAATTTCTAGATCGTAAAAAGGGGGAAAGCCTCTTTACTAAATCGGTGTCCCCCTGAGGTTATCATAAAATTGCAAGGGAAGTTATCTGCAGAAGAAAAGGACAAAATAAATGGAATTTATTTTCATGAGCAGAAACATGATAGTCTGAGCGATCTCCTTCGTCAATTGATGAGTGACAAAGCGACCGAAAACAAGTTTATTCAAGTAAATTTCTATGATTTCCTCAATATATTATAAACTTGATAATATTCCGACGCATTCTACATGTTGAATACCATGGTATTTCATTGAGACCACTAATTTAGGTCTGTTATCTTTAAGAAAGTGGTTGCGCCGAAGATGTCATTGTCAATAGAAACTGATGAATGTATGATGTGTGGTTGGGGTTTAATATGTCATTTTTCAATCTTATTTTGTTAACTATTTCATAGAATAAACAATTTGACTATGAAATGCATTCATTATGAAGAATAGAATTAAAAAATGTTCTATGAAACCCACCACCATTAAAGATCCATAGAATCAAATTGATAGTGAAGGCAACCGAGTATCAAATTAAAATTCCCGAATTATAAAGTCTTAACTCATGGGCATCGATGATGATAATGATACTTTGGCACAGCATTACAATTAAGGTATTGTTTGATTACAATGACAGCCGAGTCGTCAGTGCACCCATGATATCTACCTATTGCACACTATGTATGCCCAGCCCGATGGAACATAGTAAATTCTCAACGCTAATGTGAGCCCCCTCACAAAGACACTCCATTAGGAATGCGTCCCCTTTAGACTAAGAAGATGTCACCCAGCAACGCCGTGACGGCTGGCGTTTTTTTTTTCGATTTTTGCACATGCTGGCGCAGTTTTGTTATTTTCATAAATCGGCAATTAAAACTGACATTAGGGAGGGTAGGTTCTCAGATACGCGGGCACACCTGGAACCATTTAATTCACTTTATGTAGACTTGTAAGGCTGCATAAAATTATTAAATAGTTTCTCAGGCCCGCCCGCACCCCCTTCTTTGTTTGGATTAAAAAAAAAACGTAACTGCCGCACCCTCTTTCTCAGAATTGAAAAAAATAAGAACCTACCGCACACTCTCTCTCAGCTGCCGTCTTCCCGATTTGGATCGAAAAACACCGAAAAATTGAGAAAAAAATGCCCCCGCACACTACTTTTCAAAAAAAAACGGCCGCCCGCACCCCCTGTTTCAGTTCAGAAGAAACAAACCTGCCGCACTGTCCCTGGCAAAAAAAACACCTGCCGCCCGCTCCCCCTGCTGGAGCAAAAAAAATGCTTGGAGAAGCTTATCATTAATTTTACGCAACCTAACGTATATTTAACCTGACATGTTCCATGCATCACATAGCCTTGTTTTACCTCCTGTTTAGGTCACGACGCATGCGATGCTGCTTTCAAATGAAGATATACGTCACGTGATTACTGCCCTGGAAGTAAAGGGTTTTAAAACTGTTGCATTTCGAATTCAGTCTTTCGACACTGAGCAAGAATTCAGAACAACAATAAGGTTTGTGTCTACTTCTTGAATCGGTGGTGGTATTTTTAGACTTGCATTAAGTATCTTTTCGCAGGTTGTGTTCCCTGTCTGTAATATTAGAGCTTCTTTTATCCTATGTTGAGAAATCTGTAGCTGATACTTGAATGTGTCTTTCGTTGGGAACATTACGACCATATTTGCATATGCTTCAAGGAGTGCGCGCATCATATATACTCCCCAACATGCGTCAACTTAATTCGAAAGGGCCATGCATGATCGCACTTATTTTCACACTTGCTCGTGCACCAATCGCCATTTTCTACGTCAAATTAACATGGTCCTCATGTGACGTACGTAGCATCCCAATTATGACAGAGCAACTAAAGATAGTGCCGAGGCATGGGGCATCGTATCTTATATTGAAGAATGCGTTGGACCATAGACTACATATGTATCGATTAATTCATTTCATTATAGAAACCGTTACAAAACAGACGGTGCGAAGCTGCTCATATTCCAATGTTATGCAAGAAAGAAAAGTCGTGAGCTAATAGCGTGTGTACAACATTGCATTGTTGAAGAGGCGAAAAAGATAGAGAGCAATGGACATTTGATTGTCATCGTTGTTGTCCAAATACCCAGGCAGAAAGGAGGATACACTCAGTCATCCATGGTATTCAGCAGTATTTGTTAACTAAGGCTTCATAGAATTAATAAATTGTTTCTCAGGCCCGCCCGCATCCTCCTTTTTTTTTCAATTTAAAAAAAGAAGAAAAAGGTTGTACCTGCCGCACCCTACTTCTAAAAAAAAAAAAAAAAAAAAACTGCCCCACCCTCCTCTTAAAAAGGAAAATTCTGGAGATGATTAGTCAGGCACCTGGTCGAGGGGATTATAATGATAATATCCCATTTTATACTGGTCAATTGGCCAAATATACTGACAAATTAGCCAAATATACTGGAAAAACAGCCAAATATACTGGAAAAACAGCCAAATATACTGGAAAAACAGCCAAATTTAAAAAAAAAAGGCATCTGCCGCCCCTAAAGATCGGCCCATATAAAAGACTGCCGCACCCCCGATATTCTGGCGAAAAAAAAAGCCTGCCGCACGGTCCCTGGCAAAAGCAAAAAAACAAAAAAACTAAATAAACTTGACCTGCTGCCCGCACCCCTTTCTCTGCGGAAAAAAAGCCTGAGAAGCAATTTATTAAGTTTTTGAAGCCAAATCTATTCTTTTGAATCTGAGCACACAATCCAGGAAAGTATGTTTTAAAGATCCAGATTTTAAATAAAAAGCACAAACTCTACTGTCATGTATTCCTTTTTACAGAATTCGCAATGGGAGTCCTGTCACATTGATGAATTAGCAAAAAGCAAATATTCCTTGCCATCTATCGGTGAGATTGGATCCATGACAGTGGCTGATATATTTGAGCGTTCTCTTTCTAAGAAAACACCAATATGCCTGAACATCAAAGAATTGATCGTAGACAACATCCAAAGTTCAGCGTCATTGATCCGTGAAAGAGCACACGACGAACGAAGGAGTATCGGAAGGCTCGGACAGCTTTTAAGAATGAAAAATGATGACTCTGGTAGTCTTAATAATATCAAACATTGCTTGACTCATTAAATTGATATATCTTTAACGAGGATTAAACTGATTAAATTCTGCTTTATAGGTGAGCAACTGCTGGACGTTTTACAAATGAAACTAGTAGAACTATTGAGATGCAAACAGATGGAAACCTATTCCGTCGATTGGCTTGTAAGGAATGTTGCGAATGCAAAATTGATGAATCAGTCGTGGACCTTTAGGTGCTTCAGCTTTAGCGGTTTTATACTCATATTATGTTCATACTTATCAAACAACTTATAATACATCTAAATTGTTTATGCTTTCATAATTCAAAGGTATAAGAGAAGTAAGTATTTACCTTTATTTTCAAGGGGATCTCTTGTCAAGTACATCGAAACTAATATCCGGCCATTATTGGCTTCCATATTTGCATACATCGACACAAACAATAACTTGGAGTTACTTCAGCCTGGTCTGATGGGAGATGTGTGGATCGGGTTGTTTCGTAACAGGGATATCCTGCAAATAAGCTATGTAAAATCAACTGAGTTTCCCGTGCGGAATACTGGCTATCACGATCAATACTTTCCTGCGAGATGTCCATTCTCATGGGCGATCAGAAACAAAGTGGATGAAATTTTGAAAGGTAACGTCAACATTAAGTGTAAAGAACATTTTGAAAGATACATGTAAAATGCAAATGCTTCACAAGTAGGTTTTTCAGATTCGAATCAGAGCGCAGAAGAGGCCTTCTCAGTGTTTTACGACTCCATAAAACCCCTTTTTCGAAACAAAGAAGACAAAAGAGAATTTTTAGACAACTACATTCATGACTTCGTTCACATGTCCTATAAAAGTTCAGGTTATTCCGTCCTAGAAGTAAAGGTAGAAAAAGTCACTTTTATTTACACTGTTTGTGTATTTTATTGATTTAGTGAAAGACTTGATCAACTGTATATTTTCTTATGAAGTTGGTGGGTAACGCTATACTTGCACGAGCATTAGATGCAGGAGAACAGTTAGGCGATGTGACAATCGTGAAAATTCACCAAGCTTACAAGGAGCTGCGAACGAAATTAATGCTGTTCTCTGACTTGATGGAGCAGTGGCCGGATATACTCCAAAATATTCCTCCGCACACAGGAATTAGTGGCGCTAAATCAACAGAAATGGTTTCTGCATATCTTATATACAAAAACTAGTTTCTTACATTCCATCGATCACATTCCAATGTTCAATATAGTGCTTATATTTATAATTTCGATAAATTTCGGTTGAAGGACATAGATGTTTCCGCTCTGTGGTTACTCTTTGGACATGATGGAGCTTTCGGGGAGCATAAGCTGGAAAGCGCGCGGGAAGAATGGGTGGCGAACGTTGATAAATCATTCACCACCGTGGAGCATATGCTAAGTGTGTTAGAGAGAGACGTAGGCCATACTTCAGCTCTAACAGAAAGTGTGTTAAAGCTCAGGTAGTTGCTTTCAAAGTTATGTCCTATGATATTGTTGATACCAGAATATATTACTGCGTTTCGCTCATGTTTATCATTGATCTTTTGAATAGATATCTTTGGAACAGAATATGTAGCGTGAAATTGTTTATACGCTACACTTCGGTTAAGGAAGTTATACCGCTGTGGTTGGTAAGTGGATGGGAGCAAGTATGAATTCTTTGCATTGATGATTATTGAACTACAAATTTCCCATATCACTGCTATTTGCAGATGCTGGGCGAATCTTGTGACTACCAAGGCAGTGGATCCGAATCACTTACACACACAGAGTCATTCCTCACGATATGCAATACCGTCAAACAAAGCGAGTTTGAAATGTAGGAACAATTTGTATACATATATGACTTATGTATTAATTGTTAAAAGCTATGATTCTTATGTATAATACTGTAATCCTTTCAATTATTTCAGATCACATCAAAACTGTGAAAGCTGTCGAAAGTTATTACAAAGTTATATTCTAATTCCTTGTAATCATCGTTTTTGTGATTCGTGTATCAAAGAAAGCCAATCATCTGACAAACTGTGCCCTAAATGTCGAGCAGAATTAAACTGCAACCTACTGGACAATCCTAATAGACTAGATACGCTCAGGTAATTATATCATATGTGAATAATATTCTGAATTGAATATATCAAATGTACATGTAGGTATAATATCCAAAAATAAACAATAATAATCTTAGACCTGAAAATGACCGAGAAATGCAGGCGTTTCAGAAGAGCATCCATGCCTACTTTATTGAGTTGGTGTGCACGGTTTGTATGCCCGAGTATAAAGCCCCGAGCGAAGATGTCTGTAAACTACTGCTGCACTACGTGACTGGAGAGAAGGACCTCACACAGACTGTTCAGGGAAAGTCCATCATCCCAACTCACAGGCTACAAGCTGGCACTTCAGTCGCGCTCCTACAGCTTCTGATGCAAAAAAGGTATATTAATTTGTAGAAGCTTTTTACTTACTATAAAAAGACACACTGCAAAGGATTAAAACGGCTTCGTCTCCATGTACGCAGTTCCAGTGAAGCTGTAGCTGTTGAGTACTTGAAGGAGTTTTTTACAAAGGCGATGGCTGACGATGCATTAAAAGAAAGAGCTGTGGAATTGTCAGTAATTTATATATACTGTAGAGAGGTAGGTGGCCTGCGGCACTACACGGGGTCGGGGACGTTCTCCTCATTTTATACTGTTTATAGAAATTGCGAAATTACATTTTCTACTAAACCGCAGCATTATATCAACTGAAATGCTAGTCTGAATTACTCTAGTTCCTACTTGGACAGAAGGCTGATGCTTCTATGCTGAACGTCGAACAAATAAAAGGTAAACTACTATCTAAGAATCACATGGAGAAGCTGGAGGCGATAGCGAACATTCGGCGAGCAGTCTCCGTCCTGGAGGCGGAGCTCCAGCTAGACACAGACAATCCCACATCGTGCATCGCTCACATCAACAAAATATTTCAGCTAGAGAAGGAGACCAAGAAGAAACAGCCAAGGTATGGTGTTTGACATAATCTGTGATTAATTCAATTCGACTATAAAATGGTTATGTTTATTTTACAAAATTATTCTCTGATCAGAAATTACATGATTAAAACACTTGTGAAACGATTTGGTATCCTGAAAGTGCAACCGCTCTTACAAAAATCGGTCTGCGGTTGGAAAAGCCAAATTGACAACGTAGGTCTTACTCATGATACTATGATCCTTCTAATAAGATGAGGTTTTCCTGTTCTAAACATGCTGATCATGCTCTTACGTAGCCGACAAAGGCACAGGATGTCTACATCATCTATGGAGACGCGTATAAAAATGCCAGGAATCTTCTACTGGAAATGAAGACAAACGAGGCAGGGATACAAGGGGTGGATGCATCGATATCTGAGGGGGTCAAAGAGGCGAGTGATTTTAACATATTATCTGCAGAAATGTTGACAAAATCATGCCACGTCTTATATTACATGACGTGAATGGATATTGTTTCACGTAACTTTATCAATTATTGAACATTTGATATCATGTAAATGACGTGTCATCTGCCATTCTTTAGATGGAACATATGAATGAATTTAGCTTGGCCTGTCATCGGATAAGGGTCGATATGCTGGGAAAAGAAAATACCGACTGGTTTATTAAGGTACGGATAAACCTTTCTATAACTCATAATGACCTCATTAAAGCATTCCTAACTCGTTGCTCACATGTTAACAACTACACTTAACTTCCCTAAAATAAGCACTAGTAATATTTTATGTTACAGCTGAAAGAAAGACTTCGGCCTTTTGTTAAGGTAAATCATTCATGAAATATAATATATACCATAGTATATTGTCATTTAACTGTCATCAAGCATATGTAGGGCCCTACCATTTTGTACAGATTACTACTCGCTATAGTCCTCCGCAGCTAAATGTATTTCTAATTAGGAGAAACAGAAATCAAATATCCGCAATACTGATCATATAATATGTTTAAACGCTCTTCAGAGAGATGCCACAATCCAGGTACTCTACAACCAATTCGGTCAAAAATGTCCTAATCTGAATGTGGCAGTCGGAGACAACCCTGAACTGCTGATGTTAAAAGAAATGCTGGTGCACTTATTTCTGGTCATGGACTCAGCAAAGGAAAATCCTGTTCTTGATGTGTTCATGCAAATGACGAACAGCCCAAATAAACTGAGGGTGAGTCTTTATTTGCCAAAAGTATTTTATGTATGTCATCCTTCTCCTCATTAAATAATTTGATTCGTCATAATTACACTTTTAGGGCTGCTTCCTTCCTGGGATGCCTGAAATAGATCTGTCAGCCATAGAAGTACTAAGAGCACAAACACAATTGGGAGAAGTTGTATCAGTTTATGGTGAACATGAGGATTTGAATAGATATTCTTTATCAGCTGTCGTCGTATGTGATATATGAAAATTACTATGAATCATATCTATATCAATTTTCCGTTCCAGCTTGTCCTAACGGTCACCCGTATACGATAGGAAACGTCAGTATCAATAGTGCTCTTTAAAGCCATTTATTGTTCTATTGTACAATAATTTTATTATCATTGTAACTCATCTAGATTAGATTTCTGTAATAACGTGTGATCCAGAAAAAGTATAAAGATTTACAAAGTAAAATACTCAATAGGGGCGCGTGTTTGTGTATTACCGGCAGTTAGCTATCCACAAAACACCCCTCTGACATAGGGCTCGTCGCTTTATCTATTCCAGTGTGGCCGACCGTACGTTCTCGACAAATGCCCCACCTGTAAAGAGGTGATCGGAGGGCAAGCGCATATCGCAGCTAAGGGAAACAAGAAGCTAGATACCAACGTCGAGTAAGAATATTCCACCGTGATCAATTTCATATGTAGTCCGTGCCAGCAATTGATAATGATACTAATTTATACAACTACACTATTCTAGCATTGATGAGAGCCAGCGCGGACATATTCTCGAACAAGCGGCTCCTGTGAGCAGAGAAACGATGTCTTATCAGAGGAACCTGCTCCCCACTGGCCATGCTATAGTACGTGTACTCCTGCACGCAAGCATGTATCTAGGAGCGAATACCAAGCCAAAGGTGGGGAAAAAAGCTTCATAAAACACGGTTACACTCGCTTTCAACATGTCATTCAATTTCAAGCGCTTGTCTCCGATGATTTATCATCCCTACCAAGTCCGTTAGTTAATTTATTCATAACGATTTGATTTGATTGTGGCTATTAAGTAGCTTAATGTACTTTGTCATTTGAGGAATATTTTACAGTTTATTTCCATTTGCAGTCACCTAAGTTAGTTCCCTACCTAGCATTAATTAATTTCATTATGGTTTGCAGGAGATAACCGAGTTGGTAAAAGAGAAACCTGCTAACATGCCGATTGGGACTTTTCTCTGGGATCATTTAATGTCTGATGTGCGGTATCTCAGCAATACCATCGATAAAAATGTGGAGGAAACATTTCTGCTTTTGCATCTCTTAATCAGGAATTTTTCAGGAGTAAAACCCCAGCAAAGTGAATAATGGAATTAGCCTAGATCATCGGATTGTAAACATTTCACACAGGCAGCAATGTTCTAATAAATTTATTTCTTTATAAATCTTTCATTCTGCAAGACGTAAGAAAACCAGACCTCAAGAAAAAAGAACATCGTTCAGATTGGGAGAAATTATTTCAAAAGATTTACCTGCAACCTCTTATTAGGGTAATTGTTTTCACATATTATCAATTATTTGCTTGCCTAGCTTGCTTGACTATGACTTGGATGCTGACTTTACATATTTTTTATTGTATTTCATTACAAAGGATGTGGATGGTAACATTGCGAAAGCACAGAAAGTTATTCTGGATACCAAATTATACACCTCTGAAATGCAGCGCATGCTGAACGACCTTATTGCAGAAGAACAAGACACGGCGTCTGAATTTGATTTGAAGACACTCGAAGAGAATCCGATTATATGGAAAAGCAAGCCGACAATTTCAGTGGAGAAGGTGCTGATGGATCTGGATCGATATCTTGCTGAGAACGAGGCGCGAGATTATAGGTATCTTTATCTGAGGATATTCCTGAAAGAGGTCAGTGACTTTGATTTAACGTCAGGGGCTATAAAAACTTATCAATGATCAACCATCAAACCTACGGAGGTCGACACTTGATTCGGCTTCATGATCGACAACATACAATAGTTGTTCGATATAACACGGTTTGATATATTATATCCGAGTATAATGTGGGAAAAGGGTCGCCCATAGTTATACATGGTAACTTGGTATGATAAAGTTATAAGGCCTCGCATTATAACGATCATGTACTGTAGTAGCACTGTATATATATATATATAGTTTATTGAATAACTATACAAGTTTTGAGTCGATGTTATAATAAAATGTACATGTTATGTTAGCCAAGGAACACATGGCTATGGTATCTATATGCATATGGTATGGTCGATACATAGCCATGGGACGGCTCAGGGCTCTACTGTGACCAACGTATATAGAAGAACAGTACGAGTCCTGTGTTTCTGGGCTACATGTTATGTAATCGTTGTGTACATTAAGAAATGATTTATTATCTAAACTAATTTTTTAACTTCCACTGCACACTGACGGACCATCGAATTTAGTGCACGTGGACAGCTGGAATGTCACCACTAACTCACTTCCCAAACAAAATACGCGAGAATGGGTTGTAGTTGGGGGAGATGATATTCACGAAGCAGGGGATATATGTGGAATGTTAATTTATGTTAATAAATGTAAATCACACTTTCAGGAGCATCTTCTCCGATATGTTGGATATATTACATCAGTCTTACGATTGAATGAGTTTGTCACCAAGCGTTTCAACAGGAACATGACGTATGAAGAAGCCAAGAAACACAAAATTACAGAGGTCTTCGAGGGCATAAACAACCGTGCGTTCATAAAATATTATAAATATTACTAATCCCTAAATCTCACTGACTACATATATGGCTATATATATATATATATATATATATATGACTATATATATGACTATATATATTTCCTCACAGCATATCATAATAACTATTAATTCATCAATTTAACTCTCCCAGAATAATGTGTCATTTCAGAAAAAGAAAAGGAAGATATTTGTGCAGCCATGACGTCACTTATTAAACTCGTTAATGACATCAAACAAACATACAACACCCAGAGTAAGTTATTATACCGACAAATATTTTCAGTTCGTACTTCATACGATCATATGCCTACATGCGTGCATCGGTAAATATCAGTCAATGTTCTGACAGTAAACTATTTGTAAATATAATAATGGTGCTTCGCATTTTATATGTCGAAGGACGCCATTTTGAAACTCGCAATCTGAATGTTTTGATTATTTGGGGTTTTAGATACTATCCAGAGGGGTCACCCGAAGCTGATGCTAGTTGATCTGACGATGGAGTCCCCACTCTCGGTTCTGTTGCCGTACAGAGGGAGTAAAGGATTGCTCGGTGTCATCCTGGAGTTCCTCTGCCACATACAAAATACCTTCTTATCGGCCTGCAGACAGGAAGACAAATCCAGGTAATTATCACGAAATGCACCACTAAACAAAACCCAGTACATTATTACAAGCGTGTAGAAGTTGTTGTGATTTTGGGTTGACCCCTGCAGTGAACCGGAGAAAGTTTCTGTGTATGACTCCACGCCGGCTCAGCTTGTGAGCTTTAAACACGAGGAGGAGTTGCTGCCTCTGCTGGTCACCAACTATTTACATCGTCTGGACGTGGAAAATACCTCGAATCTGCCAGAATACGACCTGGACAAACTGGCTACTATCATCACAGACAAATATGTCACAGGAAAAACGCCTCTTAAAGTTGATGTAAGTACAACTATCGTAATTTATCATTAGTTAAATGTTGGACTACCTCCAACAGCGCCAACTACTGCGCGTTTAAATTGACGCGAGTTAGGATATCGAATCAGACAAGATTTCTTATTTGTTGGTTTTAGGAGCAAGAATTTTCGTATCGAGATGAGTTGTGTGAAAAAGATGCTTTTGAGAAGTTGCATGATCGGATCCCACAGGTTCGTCTAAGATACCGACGGAGCAAATGTGACTGCATTTCTATGTGCAACCCCTGATTAAACATTCTACCAGCAACCACTATAATAAAATACAAAAAATAACCGTATGAAAAGACGCCATCTTCATTACAATCGTTATTTTAATAATCAACCCAAAATAGTAAAAAAACACTTTCAATCCATAATTGATTATAAATGATGTATCGTAACCAACCAACAAGCGACCATTCTTCAGCTCGCTGCGTCTGACAGTCATCAATCAATGTATTTTAATCGCAGATTGAGATCGGTTTTGACACCCAGATGGAGCTGGAGAGAGAACAGCAGCATCTGCCGGATATCTACAAGAGGATGGAGAATCTGATGGTAGCGATCGGATTCCTGCAGTCGATCGGTCGGCGGGAGGACGCAGGGCGAAACTTAATAAATTACCTGGAGAACAAACCGTTAGAAATGAATCCAGCCACCCTGCCTGACAAAGTAAGATCTACAATAGCCAGTGTTCTACATTTATTGAAAAAAAAATCACGCCAAATTTGATTGAGAATTAAATGAAAACCTTGAGTGATCGAACATGTGCGTCTATTTACACATATACGGGTATGCGCGGATTCTGTTCGATGAGAAAGTTTTTATTTCACAGGCTCGTCGGTGTAATGTGGAGCACATCATGCATTTGTGGCTCATTCTGGCCCACGAAAAATCAAAACGCCAACTTTTCTATGGCCAGCAGGTAAAACTATTTCATGTTGTATCTGCGCAATGCGAATATAATCGTGCTATACACCGCGTATGTTAATAAGTCCTTATCATGTCATTATAATCAGGATCCTTTCGAGGAGGTGGATGAGAGTTTGCTAGAAGAAGTGCCGGAAGAGTCGAGGAAATCCTTCTGTAATCTGCTGCCGGACATGAAACAGAAGATAAACGTGTTCCTCTTCTACTTGTTCCGCGCGATTACACTCAAGTTTCTCTATGATGACGAAGACGATCTTGAATATCCGTAAGTCATTGAATACATTATCATTAGACCTGCCTATGATTAATATTACCCAAGGGGGATGGGAGGGATGGGTCGATAATGAAGTTTGGATTGCGATTATGTCTTGGAGTCTTAAACGCGTTTGAAACATTTACCAGTTATCACTTTCCTTGGTCAGGAAGCAATCCTCATAACCTGAAATTAAATATTTTAATCTAACTGAATATACCTTGCCACTAGAAAACGCGTAAAACATTTAAGACAGATTAAAGAAAACGTTTCAAACACTGATTATTTCTGAGAACTGTCGTGAGCCGTTCCGGGACGCCCAAGTTTAAATTTGCGCTCGAGTTTCAGAGCTCCACCAGGGAATAATTACTGTTTGACCATATATACACAACTCTAGGAATAATTAAAACTGTATTCATCTTTTCTGCTGATAATTTCTCTTGTTTGCCTCAGATTGACGGATACACTGCAGCAACATATCCAGAGTCTGGACGGAACTGAGCTTCCGTTTCTGTTGGACGAGCGCTTCTCCAGGGAAATCAAGGTTTCTCAGGCCATCGAGCTATGGAAAATAACCGCTGCTTATTATAACGAGAAAAAACAAAGAATGGACTAGTTTACCCCGTGTAACATTAATATATGCACATTTAATCACTTTCTCTATGTTTTTATTAGCGTCCTGTATACAAGAGCCACCCGATTGCTTGGATGTTCCAATATTTTACACAAGAACCACATGTTTATGTTTCCACAATTTTTCGTATTTTTTTTCATAACTTTTGGCTTATGACTTGTGCACATCAAATTTTATATTTCTATTTTGTCACGGTTAACTCGTGAATGGTTGTTACTATACTTCCACGACATACACAAAACGTAAACATAATATGTTGAATCGTTAGAATATATTTACAATATAACATTTGTCATTCATGGTAGTAATATCCAACGGTTTTATTATCTATGATATGTTAAAGATAATTAAATCTGCTGGTGTCATTACATGTTTCCATTAAAAAAGACAGCAAAATTTAAAATAAACTATGTCATCGAAACTACGAATTATCTATTTTAAAACTCACAGTTTTAAAATAAGTGTTTAAGGCTTGGTTGATGTATAATGTGATATGAAATAAATCAAATGCACGAAGACAATAGACGATTATAAGTTATTTTGCAACCTCTAATTCTGAATTTGCTATCAAGTAGAAAGTCAACATTTAGAATCGTAAATCACATAAAGGTTAAGGGAACGTAGCCAAAATGAAAGAAAGCCCGAAAGAAATTGATAAACCCGCACAGCCGCACATAGTCGAATATCAATAATTATAAAAAGATTACCCGCTATGATTTAAGTGAATCGGAAACGGATTTGCCGTCATCAGCGTCGATATCTATGGCAGGTACATGTAAAACTTTAAATAAATTATTGGTCAAAGCAGCATAATAATTATTTAGAGCAGAGTAAATTATTCACTTTTCACTTTTACAGATTAGAATTTCCCCGTCCCGCTATACGAAGCGTGCGCGTGTCAGTAGTGACGAGAACTACTCACATGTGAAATCTTCACAGTTAGAGAGCAGCTTTCACACTTCCGTCCTAAAACCGGTGACTTAACAAGCTTGAGCGGGCGCAGGGTATTTATCGACTTTTCCTCTCTCCAGCCCTCGGCACAAGCTCAGCAATACATGTCTGTACTCCGAGCTTTCTCCAGGAGAATTTACACAAGT
>JAXGGS010087317.1:0-20904 GCA_035585475.1 Armandia brevis | reverse complement strand
TTTTGATAGCAAGTCCTGGACCGGGATACATGCATGGTAGATGGTAAAGAACGGTCCATAATCTATAAATCAATAGCTTGAGACCATTAATTTACTCCGCAGCGTGGGCTATACACACATGTAAATGGGTCCATTCTCATACTGCATCAGATTCCACAAATTAATCACGTCAAACGCGGTAATGAGGTGGCTTTTAGTGGTCACGTAAATGCTCCCTTAGTCGTTACCCAGAGTGGTGAAGTGATACAGAGTCAGATCATCGCATGAGTTAATTTAAAACAAAAATTCCGTCTACCCTCTAATCTGCAAGGACTTACAGATGGCCTTGTCCTTACTATTTCTACAAATACATAATTCAACCCGGGAGGAGAATCTTTCAAACTGTATTCATGTTTCGAATCAATCCGAGATGAATGTCTAATATAAAGTATCACATTCTGAATCAGGTGAATATGGTGGAAAGTTGCTGGATGTCGGATGCCGACCTTGTGTAATGGTTCCTCTGATCGCAAGCTGCACGCATAAAGAGATACATCTCTGTGACTACTGCTCTGTGAATACAGATGCAGTCAGAGACTGGGTCAATAACGAGGGAAAAGGTCACGACTGGACTCCATTTTCTAGAGTGATTGCTGATGGAGAAGGATTAAGGTTACCTAAGGCCCCATAAAATTAATAAGTTGTTTCTCAGGCTTTTATTTGCCTGAGAGGATGAGTTCGGGCGGCAGGTCAATTTCTTTAAAAAAAAATTTGGCTAAGGAGGGGGCGGCAAGTTTTTTTGTTTATATTTTCACCAGGAAAATGGTGGGGCGGCGGGTTGGCGAATTAGTAGGGGCGGCAGGTACTTTTTTTATTTTATTTTTAAATATTTGGCCCATATTAAGGGGTTTTAGGCACATTTAGGGGGTATTTCTTGTGTGACGGTCGGTTTTGGGGATTTTTCTTTTCAATTTCTTGATTTTTCTTTTTTTTCTTCAATGTAAAGTAGGATCGGCAGGTTTTTAAAAAAAAAATTCTGTGCAATTAAGGGCGACAGGTTTTTAATATATTTTTTTCGCGCTTTTCCCAATAAAAAGAGGGGGGGTGGGGGGTCTCAGGCCCATGCGGGCGGGCCCTCAGAAACAACTTATTAGTTTTATATGGCCTTATGGCTTTTACATTTAATAAATTGAAAAATTTGATAAGTAATCATATAATGAACTTGATAAGAGCACTCCCGTTCGATGGTTGAGTCAGGATTTAAAGAATATATGATCTATACAAGTAGCACGAGAGGTTCTTGGTCAGGGGTATATACTACTTCCAGATTACATGGTCTTACATCAATCAGAGACAGTCCACATAACATTCTACAGTGTACTACTTTATTTCAAACTTTAAGCATAGATGACGAGCAGCGGTTCTTGATGATATGTAGTAGCAGCACAACGATCGAGACAATACTTTCAACGAACAATGTACATGTATGCGTGCCGCTCACAACGTAAATCTGTTCTGCCTTTTCTATTTTGCTTCATATTTGCAGTATTTCAGAAGTCGAACAAAGAGCTAGAGCGTCGATATCACGCATTTTCAGATGCGATATATTAGACGGAACAACTTTACCGGAAGGAGAACTTTATGATACAATAACTTGCACACACTGTTTAGATGCCGCCTGTGCAGGCCCAGAAGATTTCATGTGACTATGTTTTTACACACCATATCAGGTGTATTATATTTTCACATTTCTAAAGATATACTAGCGAGAGTAGTTAATTCGATCCAATGCAAGCCTGTAGTTTGATATTGGGCACATCTTTAAACACTTGTCATGAATACAATTTCAGTTTCCATCCTAGGTTAGGGCTGAAGAATTTACGCAAGTTGCTCTTACCAAAGGGCGTGGTGATATTCACAGTCAACCTTACTATCAATACTTATAATGTAGGCGGTGTAGAGTTCCCAACCTTAACCATTACAAAGGATGAAGTATGTGACATAGTTAAAGGTATGTGAATTGGTTGATGGCAAAGTAAATCGAATGGTCTGCTTGTGAAAAGGTTTTCACAGCCAACAAACGTTATATATTATTGTGCGTCTTGATTACATTTTTCAGAGTTAGGAATGAGGTTTGTTGAGTTAAAAACAACAGATTGTACAAAAGGATTTAACACCATAAACGGTGGACCGTATGGAGGAACATGCTATGCAGTTATTTCACTTGCAGATTGACCGCGAATTTCACCAGAACATTTGTTCATACTAGGTATATAATGATCAAGGGGTTGTGGAATATTTTTGAATTTTGCACATTAATGGCTAGATACAATGTCATTGATTTAAATGTACTTGCATTGAAATTACATCAACAATTATCCGTTTTCATGAAATTTCACCCAACCAGTTTAACAGCTAGATACATGTTTATTGTTTCAATATTATTAGCTAGAGCCAACTGCCATGTTAATGCAAATCAGTAATACACCGTGAGTTGGTAAATTAAAGAGATTGTATCGATCATAAATTATAGTCAGCAATTATATGCTCGACATAGCAATATTCCTTTCATATATGTATATATTTGTGGGTATAGGGCGGTAAATATTCCTGAGTTTGGTGTGCATACCTAGTTCGATTATGTAGAGTTAAGACTACGCTGCTAAAGGAACGAATTTGTTTGATTGATTTGTTTTTATTTTATTTTTACACTGTGTATACTTTATACACATCCCGCATTTAACAGCCTGCTGTTTCCATTAGTGTAGCCCACCGACAATGTCTACCTCGGTCTCTGGTATATACACTTAAACCTTTAGCACTACTTTAAATTAACTTAGATTAAATAAGATTTCCACTTCAGAAACACTACTAAGCTCTATTGATCTATAGGTAGTAAGCCGCATATAACATATTAAATAACGTCATGATAAAAAAAGATGATTAAGTAATAGAAGCATGCGGAACCGCATTAAACTGGCACAAGTCATTAACATATAAATCGTTTATCCACCTAAGTATGCGGCTTTATTCTACGGATACGGTCTAAACAATATAACTCCCAAGTATTTGACACGATCTGCGTGGATCTCCCTAATCACAAGTAAGCCACCGCGTCAGTGGGGCAGACGATCGCGACAAGTGAAGCGTGAAATCTTCACAGGCTTCACGTCGGGCACTATTAGTTCGGATCTGGCCGAGATCGATCACAAATCCTTCGATCTGCTTGTCGTGTATAGCAACCACAGCCAGCCAGTTACGCATGCGTCTCACAACTTATTATCGAAGTTTGTCGGCTTGGCTATGGCGAGTTTCCCAACGGAGACGATGAATAGTTGAGTGAAGTGATGTGTTTGTTCAAAGTCAATAAATATTGCCGCTGACCCACAACTTCTGCTGCTGCTACTGGGAGAGATTTCTCCCCACACTCTAATCTGAGCGGACGATTTGAGTGGACTAGGATTAACTCCAGATGTTCAACAGTGTTCAATCGAAGACAGATAATCTCATCGGAACCGAGAAGGCAAATAATAACTTGTCATCTACATACAATACAATTGCTAGCGCTTACACACAATTCGGAGTTCATAGGTTGATATATCATTCTCAGGAAATTTAAGAACATTCGCTAACTGTGACATTGTAAAGGAATACCGTTATAATCAACGGGAACTTCAAAGATTTGACGGAATCCACCATGCCGTGAATGTGTTAATGAATAAATCATGACTCTTTCTGATATATAAATCCTACACGGAACATTAGTACGCAATAAAATGGCAATGACCATGCCGGGAAAGGCTTTTAACGAGAGTGACATGAACCAGGGAGGGATGGGGATGCAGGGCATACACATGATGAACCAGCCCGCCCCCGTGCCGCGACCCAATTCTAACCACGGAATGAAAGCGCCTGCCCCCACCCCTCAGCGCCTCCCCGCCCTCAGACAGGAGGGCTACAACGGGGGAGGGGGTATGGGCTCTCCCATAATGAAGGGACGAGTGTTAGAGGGCCCTCTGGGTATAATGGACACGAGATCCCTACCTAATGTAGGAGAAGGGACTTTTTCTCACATCACTGACTACAAAGGAAGAGAGAGCACAGATTCAGATCGACGAAGAAAACAGTTTAACCGAGTGAGTACAATGTGTTTTTATTTTATTAATTTCTATATGTCAATTAATACTCGCAGTAGATCATCGATCATGGCACCATCAGCATTTCTGATATTTGTCGCAGCGTGTGTGTCTACCATCTGAATTAATCTACCATTTGGTGATACTGATAATACATAATACTACATCAAACGCTTTGAGAGGTGACATGGTTACTCGATCTACAAACAGACTAAAACATTTCGATTAATCTATCCGGCCGTGTGCGTATTTACCTTCTCGATTTATTGAAGCAATTATTATATTGATCTGTTTACCAGCGTTATATCAAACTGGCATTTCCGCAGGAAGAGAAAAAATGTCAAAACATTCTTTTCAAAATAAAATAACGATAATCAATAATGCTCCTAGGCTATGTTTAATCGATCACTTGTACTGGAATAGATGACCTTAGATCAAAGATAAAGTTATCCTCAAGTGTGTCCTTTCCTAACCCTAATGTCCGCTCCAATATGTCCGTCCGCACAACTTTCACACCAGGGATATGGTGTCAAACGGTTCCCTATTCAGAATCCGCCAACATTGTAACTCGATGACGACGAAGGTGGGTGAATTGGTTCAAAAACCAAATACAGTGTGTAAACCCTATTTAGTATTAAGGACATGAGAAAATAAATGTCAAAAGTGATAAATATAGTTTCAAATACTTTAATTTGGTCGTACCAGATTTAATTGGTTTGAACGAAGGTATGAATATATAACTCCAATTTGAAATGTAATTAACATGTAGCACTAGGTTGTAAAGCGTAAGGTGTAGTGTAGAATTTAAATTACTGCTTTTGAAAAGACTTTTTAGTACAAAGATCGATAATAGAACTATTCTAATTTCAAAAAACACAGTATATCCACCACCATCTCCGGTATAAAACCATGACAGCCTTCAGTGCTATCAACCACAATTAGCACGTTTGTTTACTACTGGCGTTTACTCGCTCTCTGACAACGTCGATTTTTACGACCAAACAAATTTGCCGCAATAAAGCAATGTATTGTTCTGGGCTAGCTATGGGGCAATCATTAAATAATTATATACCCCGATTGAATATCGGCAAAACACGATACAATCGATCGACCTATCATCTGAATGGCCTCTATTTACCCGATATATTTATCACTTTAGTACGATCAGATAGGTGCAATTCAGGATATCTTGTCATTTTTCACCCGCGACTAGAGCTCGTGACACAATCTTTGTTCTTGTTCGATCATATTCCTTACACCAAACCCCAAAGCACGAAAAACTTGACAAGCAACCGATGTGATTGTGCGAGCTTTAAGCTAAACTGTTGAATATTATTAGTCTTAGAGCTCGATCCACGGCCTTCTCGGATTTGGCGCCAAAGCTGATCACCACGCTGAAATGTATTAGTGCAACTTCGTTTGGTAGGCAATTATAAATCTGACGGATTAAATGGCTCGCCACCGATAATCCTCGTCGTATTACCGACTGGTTTAAGGGGATTGTATGATCCGTCAGAATTAATCCCTTGAATGACTCGTCCTTTACCTGGTTAAGTATAGAGAGCTCCTACCTATAGAAGAAGATTATAGCCCATGTCACACACACACATACATTCCCCATTGTTTACCAAATATATAACGTAATCATAAGTATATAATTTTAGGTGAACGTACATTTTTGGTGACCATGCATGCAATCGAGGTGGCCCATTCGTACATACCGAGTCATGTCTAATGAAACATTAAATCTGATTAACCTGACCTCTTAAATTGGGCCTAATACCTCGGCCAGCTCGGAGCTCTATTGTGGATTTTTTACCGATAGTTTCTATAATTATATCCAGCGTTTCTTTAGAACAAGTCTGTATGGATATACAAGATGGCACTGCTAATATTTAACGACGATTATAAAAACATTGGATCTGCGAAACGAACGCTTTGGTGAATCATGTACACTTGCAAGCACTATAGGTACATATAACTCCATAGAGTTTAGGCAGATTCAGAATATAGACGTCACTCAAACGTTCTACTATATACACACTTAGCTCTCGTATTTCTTATAATCGGAGTACATATATAATAACGGACATCCTTAAGATCAATGACACTGATGTACAAACACGTATTAATATGTCAAGCGCTGGTCCAAGGACTTATCAAATAGATTAGCTATCAATAATATGCTGTATTCATTATTTCTTTGCTTGTATGGTGTTGAAAGGATTTGACCTCTATTTATGACCACTTTAACCTCTGCGGGTAAACATCCAGTAAACGATGTATGTCTTGAAAGCATGAAGATATTTCCACTATATTTACACACGTGCTCAAGAGCATGCCGGTGGTGGATAAATACATACATTGTAAGATTAATGTTTTGTGTGTTTTTATCGGTGGGTTTTGTGCCACTCTCTGTAACCGCGATTTGTAATGTTTACACGAGGTGGTTAGGGCGAGCACAGGTGATTTGTATTACAGCACATTGAACGTGTTGGTCTGATTGGGTTGTAATGTACCATGTTAACAGACCCGTGCTGTTCCCCATCACTCTGTAAGCAGCGCCGTGTGAAGCACTCACACCATCGTGTTCAATAAAATAATCCTCAAATACTTACACAACTCTTCATATATATCACTTTACACAGAACAAGCGCGGTTAATATAAGTGATTGCTATCGAGCGCCTATCGGACTCATGTTATACAAAGAGCCTCTTTGTTGTGTTGATAAACTTTGTCAAATCGAAAAGCTAACATTTGATTTAAAATAGCTAATTTGAAGCAGCCCTTCTCGTGCCTTTAAGAAAACAATGTCACTATTAGCATGACTGGCGTTGAGCATAAACAAGTGTTTATAAGAGGCTAACTCATTCGTCGAGAATCAGTGATCAAGAAATATTCCGCCGCAGCCTGTGCTCAGTTTGGATATGTTAGCCTCATATATTTAAATGTATATTATATTCGTGATTTAAAAGCATTTGTCCGTGTATTCATTATGGCTTTCCATCACAGGCAACATCAAAAGGTATTTGCGGTAGGTGTGATTAATATGATATGAATATGTATACTATATATACATAATAGTTTAATTGTTGGTTTATGATCATATGTGATCGCTGAAGTCATCACCCAACAACTCTTTATGTCACTACAAAAGTGATTAAAATCAGCCATTTGACAGAGATAGTGACATCAAGCGGTGTCTTAGTGGGAAAATAGTTCCCTATGTGAACCGAAACGACAGTTATTAACCTAGGTTAAAAACATAATTAATTGTGTGCTAAAGATTATCCGATACTTGACTTGGCACACAATACATGTATATATTACAAAATGTCAGGTTGATAGGTTCTACCAGACAAAACTCAATATTCAATATTGATCTTAAAACGCAGTAGGAGGCATACACAAACCAAAATGTCTCCGAAGACTATGCACGAATTGGTTAGAACCTATAAACGAAAGAGAAAAATACAGGCGAAGGTAGCAATTTTCAAATGTACAGGTAAGATCTAACGTGTTGAAGTTATTGAATAAGTAATTTGACTGTGATTTTATTTAACATTCTAGATGAGAACCATGCCGAACGCGCCACTCACTAGATCAGCAATGTCGATGCCAGACGACGATAAACCAAAATTGTTCAACCCCGATCCCATGCCTTATCAGGCTTCTAACTTCAAGTAAGTACAATTTAATGGTCGATCACCGGTTTGCTTTGAAAGTGCCTTGCACGTTTGAC
Organism: Armandia brevis; assembly: GCA_035585475.1. Lineage (NCBI taxonomy): Eukaryota > Metazoa > Annelida > Polychaeta > Opheliidae > Armandia > Armandia brevis. Next base: position 13,046 of record JAXGGS010087317.1, on the reverse strand, counting down.
ATAGAAATTCATTTGTTTATGCGGAAATATAGATATACGATGGTTGTAGATTATAAAAAATGGATAATGTTTTGTAAATCCATGCACAAACGTCCTCAATATATCATACCTCATATTTTAGAATATTACGATATGACAGAATACGAAGAGTGAAGTAAGTGATAAGAACACCTTCCAAAGTGTTGTTCTTTGATACACGTGAAGTGTGTGTTGAATTATTTTTTCCTGAGGAGAGATGCTTGAAATTAAATCTGTCTTGTGATTTTGCCAAGTGATCATCGATTATTTTCATTTATATTTTGTTAGCAGGTCAGCCATTAAATTCTGTTAGAAAGTAAGTTTTTAGTCCCACGTAAATAATGAATTCAGATTAGGTCATGTGTGCTGCATCCTTCGATCTACTTCTGACAATGTACGGCGGATTGATAAAAACGCAATTGATCTATAATGGAACTATATTAAGATTATCATTAGATTTTCCTGATGTTTCAGCTTTTAAAAGAGTTAGATTCGCAATGGATCAGAATTTCCAGTCGATCTGTTTATTTAATTATGTTCGTTTTGATTGAGCTTCAATTATTTTGTTTTCACGAGACATTCTGTTATACCGTCTGAGTGGATACTTGCCTGTCTTTAACCCAGTGAGAGTGCTTGTTTTACTAGGATCGTGTGGTTTAATTAAAACAAACGGAGTGTTCGGTTGAGCTACAAAAACTTCACCCCTTTTTAACATGGTATTAGAATAGGGATAGGGAGCAGAAGACATAGAAAATAATAGAGATAAAACGGATTTTGTACTAGACAGTATGACACATCTTTGATGATTTGAAGTAGATCAATAGAAGTCATGATTATAAATAAGTTCATAAGAATATTCAATAATTGGCAGAATAATTTTATCCGAACGAGACATTTCAGTGCATAAGCTAGCTTGTTCAAAGATACAGAATTTCACAGTACCACCATATACATGTACTTAAAGTTGGAAAGATTATGGCGATTTTCATGAGGCTGAGCTTATATACTCGTTCATAAAATCAATGAACTGTAATATATTACTTCATGCATGCACAAACTAAGCTTACAAGATCTGCCCATTGACTTGGGTCTAATTCAACAAGCTGATCATTAGTTGCTATACAATTCCAAGTCAACTGAAAGGTGACTTGCTAGAAATGATCTTTTCTTTGCAAAGTTTCTAAGCAGCATTCTCCATTTTTCCAACATATTATTTTGATACTAACGTTTTCTACGTAGAACCTATATGTATATGTCCCTTTAACTTGTAGCCCTTTAATTCATAGTCTATTCAGCGGAAATACTTTACCTTTCTGTCTTTTCCTGCGCGTAGCCCTCCATTAGCCCGAGTCCGAGTGGAGGGGACAGGGGTTATGTCTCTCCCCAAACTCGACACACCAAGAGGACCAAGCAACCTGTCTCACGATAGGTAAGAGCGGTGCTTTCTCTTACTGCACCGCTAACTACTTACAGTGCGTCGTGTGACGTGCTGCAATTCATACTACTCGTGTCACATATATGTGTCTGTCTAGTTTGTAATCATGACATACTAAGTGCGTTGTTGATGACAACTTAGTGCTCTTCACCCTAAGTAACATATGTACAGTTCATTGACTGCCATCCTTCGTATAACGTTCACCAACATTACTGTCGCTTTCTAACTGTTTACTCATTGACAATTGATGGGCTAGATATATGTTCACTATATTGTATATACTCATAAACGAACTGACAATATAAGGGTACATGACTTTTTGATCTTTGAAAGGGGTTAAAAGATTCGTGATGAGTAGATGACCTTGGATATTAATAGTTGTTTTTCTATCAAACACATCACATTTTGTTTTTGAAGTGATTTTCACGATGTGAGAAAAAACCGACTTAGAACATAGTTATTAATATCATATCCATATTTTCGATAGACAAACAACTGCTATTGCATTATAATCATCATAATCACCAGCTCATTTTGCCTGCATTTAGCTTAAGCATGTGAAATCCAAGCTATTTTGAAATTAATATTAATTAAGATTAAGACATATGCTGGGATGTATGTCGATGGAGTTTTGTAAATTAGGGCGAACTTAGCAATCTGTCCACTCAGACGGTATGGGTTTTTAGTACTCTAGTCGTCACTTGCATACATTCATGTAGTCACTTAACACAAAATATTCGTACGCACGATGTTTCGAATTAATTCTTAATATGTATATGGATTATATGTTATCACCAACTCTAATGGTATCATTTTCATGGATTTTCTTCGTGAATGTGTTATGGTATTGTTAAATGCGGAAAGATATGTACTGTCTGAACAATTGCCAAATTTATGTCTTTGAGGCCAACTTGCTAACGGTTTAGTAATCAGTTACGGCTTCTTAGACCCAAAGAATGACAGTTTTTGTTCAAACCAAAATCACTAGAACATAGAAATACCTCCTATAAATTATAGCCGGCAATTCTTATATACACCAAATATCGATGGCTGAATAGTCACGTCTGTGCAAGCCCCGCTGTGTTCTTAAAAGACGGTAAAAACTGCTTCGGATCGAACATGAGCTTATAAAGCGGCTGAATTCGATATCTTCTTCACTTCGTGTCCGAGCAACACGGTGAAAAATCGTTAGTTCTTGCCGAGTTTGGCTCGGAGAAGCCGATAAGGTGCCGCTAGAAAGGCGATGACTAGACTGATCAAGGCGGATTGAGGTATTCTTCCTTACGACGGATTTACTTCGGCATGGAGTTTTCACTTTAAAAATGTGAAACATAAACTGGAATAATGTCCGGATATTCACCAATGCTACCCGGTCAAGGACTGACCATAAATTATAAGTATGGGCAATTGATAGGAATATAAAGTTTCCTTTCATATCCATAGCGTATTATTACTCGTCGCTATGGTTCTCAGGCATATTTAACGACTCTATATTAAGTTGTTCTCGATGGTTTCTCGTTCATATACCGTCATGTAATTAATAGTGTGTTTTATTATGACTCTAGGTCCTCGACCGTGATTAAAAAGGTGCCAACTATGCACAGACATCAGGATATGTGGGGAGGCCCCGGTCCACTTGATGTTGTTGGTAAACACAGAGGATTCGTCATGCACGCTGAGAGATATCAGGTGGGACATTTAAAACTATTTCTAAACGTTATAAATACATATTTATATGGTCTGTATAATAAGCCATGAAATGTCACTGGAACAAATGCCTATTTAAGTTGTCGCCAATTGATTTAGTTCCATAATTTAATATTTGATGATGTATCTTCTTTGCAATCTTTATATATCTTGAGCACAACTCCTCATGATTTCAATCAACCATATTCAAAATTGTATGTGCCAATGCAAAAATATATTAACGTATTTGTGGCTTTAATTCTTGAATCTTACCTAGCACATACGTTCATCTTTTTCACGTTAGCTGTCCATGTTATGTTTAAACTATAAAAGAATCAATTAGGGCAAAATTCGCAATAGCTATTGCGTACATTTTTTTGATTTTTTAGATATGTGTGTTACTTGTTGTATTTGTTGCTTGTTATGTTTGTTACTTGTTATGTTTGTTACTTGTTATATTTGTTACTTGCTATATTTGTTGATTTGTATCAATATTATATTCGGTTAATTGCATGACTGGATTACTCAATCTGCTTTTGTGTTTATTATTGTATCTAATCAGTAAATTAATTTATTAGACCATCTTTCATCGTCAACGTTTTCCTTAGTTACAAATAAACGCTGAAGCCTATCCCCGCCCCCCGGGCTGGAACCAACCCCCCACGGGCCCTATCGGCCTGGACCTCTCTCAGACTGGGAACAAGGACTATCACGGTCCGGCAGCGACAAGCCGCACCACCCGCCCCGACCTGTTTCCCAACCGCCCCCTGACTGAGCTCGGTCACCCGCGTCCCAACAGCAGCGTAACCCGGGCAACGTTTCCCCTGGATAACTACCACGCCCACCAGGCGTTCTTCCACGCCCACCAGCATCACACGCCCCTCCCGGAGCTCCCCTCGCCCATTGTCACTAAAGGTCTAAACAGCGCCTTCAGCAATTACCACAAGGTATAAATATCTATATACAGACACTTATTCACAGGAGAGTGTTCTCACCTGCCTAAGCCATCCATGCACACCTGGTTCTCAGGTATATTTAGTTAAGCTCACACAGGGGCAAGGTATTTTGAGTTTCTCTCTATTTGGGTACGGGCTTTACATCTACAAAGTTTCACTTAACTTTCTGGAAATGGGTAAATTATTATGTGATGGGATGTGTTACCGTGGTTATGTATTTGTGAAGTATTGTGACGTCACTAAGTTATATTTTTTTTATTATTGGTAAATGCATCACGGGAGTTCGATGATTATAGCACTTCTGTTTGCTTTTTCTGTTGGATGCACAGTTTAAGATTGACTGCTTGACGTAATAAATCACGTGTTTGTGTGTGTGTGTGTGTGTGTGTGTGTGTATGTGTGATGATGGTATCTCCATTACCAATGTTATCGTTTTGCCCCGTTCAGTGATTTAAAAACTTCAAACTTCTACTGCAAACGTTATTGCTTTCTTAAAATCAAAATGACCAAGCGACTATATTCCTTAATAATGCATCATTTGTTAGCATAGAGCATATCACACATTATTGTTCAAGAACCCTACTACGCTGTACATTTACATGACTTGTTTGTATTTCCTCAAAATATTTCTATCAAGAATATCCTTTCTAGTTACCCCTCAGCCCCCCGTTCAGGGTTGGAAAGGTAAACCAATCAACCGCGTCACTACCACCAACGGCAGGTTTCACTTAGAGATATAGTTATTACAAGTGTTGTCATATTGCTATTTAAGTATATTAATAGAGTGCTTTCTTTTATTGATTCATAGCCACATTATAACGATAGTGCGCTTTCAAGAGTTGAAAATATTCGAGTTCCCTTTAATCATCTATCATAATGTATTCATCCAATGAGTCACCGTCAACAATTGCAGTAATTGTATGTTTGATGAAGGAGTAGCTTGGTTTATCACTTTTCTGGCATCACAATCAACTCATTAGCTATGCCTGCGCTAATAATATTGCACAAGTATTTGAAAACGTTTTAAAGTGTATATCTAAAAGATCACAGTTTAGACTTTCCATGTGCATCCAAACAATCAATTTTCATATCCCGAAGAACTGCGCAGTATAAAACGTTGTGCGTTAAAACTGCTCACGATGATAACACGCGAGGATGATAATATGCCACCGTCAGCTTTGTTTTGTGTTTCCCTTGACTGCAATATTCTCCAGATATCTTCCTGCATCTAACTGATTATGCATCACTATGATAACATGTGTATTGAGTGATTTTAGCAGAAGTGTTGACATGTGATCGATACCAGCTCTAGCATTTGACTGTGTTTGGTTCACCGGTGTTTGTTTGTCAGTTTGCTGCGTGTCGGCCTCACCTTAGATAATCCATACCCTAATCCCACCTCGGGTGTCGTATTTCTACGGATCAATATATTCTCCTAACTTTACTCTACGGTCTAATTACGTACAAGACAATGATAATGTTCTGATATAAATGTTTAGAAATATTACATATTGTGCATAATAAACTATAATAAAGGCGTGAATGCATCATTCAGTTAGGTGTGTTGACATAAATTACAAGTGAATATACATTTGATTATTTAGTATCATTTTGTTTTGTTTACAGTGGAATGATTATTCTAGAGGAGGAGTAGAAAGGTAAACGTTTTATTAATAAAAACTTTCAATTGAAACTTTACTGTAAGTGTTGGTTCAATTAGCAATAAGCGAAACCTCCGATACATTTTTACCGACTATATTGGGAGACAGAGATTCATGCTCCTTTATGTTAGATAAGAATACTTCATTAAAATCAACTATATATTGCTTGATGTTTGAAAAAACCCAGCGGATCCTCTAGTCAACGGGATCGAATGGCATTAGAACAGGAGTACATGGAGCGAATGAAAATTTATAAGAGAAGAAGAGAAATCATCCAGCATAGAGAACCGGTGGACTTACTTTTGGGAGGTGAAAAAGTGGCTTACACTGAAAGGTATGAACATATATATATATATAATAAGATCAAAATTACGAATTACCTCATTAAATAGTGCTAGAATTCATAATTCATCGTCGTGCTTCAAATTGTGTTTCTTTCAGACTGGATATAACCGGTGAAATAAACAGACTTAAACAAGTAGTTTTACCTAAAAAGGCCAAGGATCTCTATGTTGGCAGAGGATTTGTTCTTCCATCGTGAGTGTTACTGATTATTGGGTTAATTGGGCTTTGTAAAGATATCAGGAGCTAAATAGTAGCGCTGTGATATTGGTATGTTATTGCTAAACCTAACCTTTTTAATGACACATGCACTCCTACTTTTACTTCCAGGAATCACACGCTAAATAAACAACCAAAAAGACTTGTGCCAGGTAAAATATGAATCAAAATTACTTTGATTTTATACTTTTGAGTAATGGTTTCAGTACTATATCACATAATATATGATCGATTGTTTTGTTTTTGAATGGAAAGTTTTTATTTTCTCTATGCATGGGACTAACCAAATTTACTAGTTAGCAAATTGATGGTGATATTTCTTTTAAGTTTAATATTAGCAGATGCATATGCATGGCTATTAGGTTTCATACTTTTGTAAATCTTTTTATCATTTATTGTAGTATCATTGATCAACCGATACTTGCAAGAATGCAATTAATTCAGCTATCAACTTGCACGCTGATTGTAGTTTGAATATCAAAGTAGAAAGTTACGTCTTTACTGTACTAAAAATGGAGATGCCATATTTCCAGATGGCATCCCTATATATAACGTTTACAAATTAGAACCAGGTAATAAAACATGTGGGGAGAACGTGGCAACCGCACCATCTCCCTCTTTCCAGCATTGTCTGCTATCAGCTATGTACATAATCTGACCTTTCCAGCAGCAGTTTCCAAGGACACGCCATCGTTTGCTAAAGCCTTGTCACGTGCACCAACAATATCTCGTGACCCCCCACAAAAAGCAAACCTACCCAAATCTATGAGTAGCAGTATAAAACCGCAAACACTAGAGATTGATCCTCATGCTGGTAACGGGGATGCTTTAGGTATCGCTTACGATTAGTCACGCACATCTTTTCAATCATTATTCCGTCTGGCACCAATGTGTGTACATTATACATTCCACATGCACCGTGTATATAGTTGCTCGGGTTCTTGATATGTGGAGAGCAACATTAAATTGGGGGGTTATACATTCATAATTGATTATATGTCATTTCATTAGATGTAGAAAACATATTTAGAATTTACCCATTCCCCAAACATTGACTGTGAATGAATAACCAAAAGATTCTTTCCACACATTAACGCTTGCTAACCCCATGGAGTAAACCGCTGAGACATTGTAGAAATTAATTTCGGATATCTATTATCATATAGATGCACATTTAAACGTTAACATTTTATACTCGTCCGTAACCAATTTTGATAAAATATGCAAATGTCTAAATTCAAGGTAGATGTAGAACAATTTATTGACATGATGATTCATTTCATTTATTGCAGCTACAAATAAAAATAAACAGAAATCTTCAGGAAACCCAGCAGATGCTTCCGGTGATGAAGGAAAATGGTCAAAGCCGGAGTAAGTCAAAACACAGTTAACATATAACATATAAGATTACTGAGAACTTTCTATATGGTTAAAATAATTATCTTTTAGTGTAGGTATTACCAAAAAGATGTTTTGATAAATACGAAATTAATTATCAGTGGCTGCTGAGGGAACTTTCCGCTTGTGCTTTTATTGCCTAACCAAGTGTGCTTTATATTTTAATGCTTGCAATAAACAGTAGGATAGGAAAGTACAATGTACTTCCTGGAATAGGTAAGACATTTAGCACTTTAGTCGTGAATGGATATGTAAATGTTAAATTTTGAAATAGGTGTTCAACTATCGAACATACCATTGAATGTAAACCTAGTGACGACCTTTTATCCTTAACTTTTAGGAACGTAAGTTAAGCTAGAGTTAGACTGTTCTTTCTAGATATCTAGATCTGATATGATAAGATAAGTAGTAAGGTGTAGTTTTTAGTCAGTATGTAACCATCCACCCTCCAGCCACCCTTTGTTTTCCTTGTAATACATTTTAATCACTTATATAAACATCATTTCTAAGTAATGCTACATTTGATTAAGTATATTTGGTACTTACGATAATTTGGTGATAGTCTATCCAGCAGATAGGATTAATAGTTATTATAAGGAAGGACTAATCATTAAACCGTGGAATTAACATAGTCAAATTAATCAGCCAATTAATACGATACTTTTTTATACATTACATATCTTCCGTTAGCAACAGTTCTGTTTTAATTTTCATAACACTGTTTTTGTTAATATATTATTGTTTTTTAATTTGGTTATTTTGAACGTTGAAGAAAACACATTTTGATTTGCAGCTTTAATTAGTATTTGATGGACATCTGGAATTATATTTTCAATAAAAACATTTGAACATAATTCTATATTTGCACTCGTGATGTTTGAATACACTTGTTCGATCTAATAGGGGAAATGATAAGCCGGGGAACGCAAGCCTAAACGAGGCAGCAAAAGTAGATATAATTAGGTCAGTGTTTTATGTATCGATCTAGTGCAGAATTCTAACCTTTACACTAATGACAAATTAACGATTATCAAAAAATGGTTTTGGTATTGATTGTTATTCGCAAATTAACTTTATTGTGTAGGCCTGAATCCGATATGGAAATTAAATTAGTAGGAGACAATAAAGATGATACAGATGATCCACCACACGTGCCCTCACCGACAAAAAGTGCAAGTCCAAATAAAGGTGTGATAGGCAATCCGCTCAAGGTAAGCCAGGATCTGATTAAACATAACATGTTCTTAGTTGATCTAAAGGAAAACGATCTTAGCTAAACACCAATATCATTTATTTTCACTCGCTTGCGTTCATATTGCAGGGAATAGTTCATGGAGATGAGACAAAAGTAGAAGGTTTACGAGAAGCATTTAAGCGGCATGATGCTGATTCGGACGGGTGAGTATTATTTCAAAATCGATTTTGAAATGCTTTATGAGTGATGAAATCCGTACATAAATGTTAAAATTAGCTGAATCTTAATTTGATAATTATTGTAGCATTTTGACCATTCATAATCATTCTTTGCAGACACATCAAATATGAGTCTATGAAGCCTGAGCTCCCAGAAGGGTTAAGCAAAGGACAGGAGGCATACATTAAACAGATCTACGAAACGTGCTGTTCTAACTCTTTGTTTGGTGAAGACGAATTTGTCTCTACAGTCTTAATGAGTCAGAGGATAACATCGTTGAGGTCAGTTTCTGATTGAAATGTGTTTCGTATTTGTCATTATCTATAATGCCATAATTAAGGTCGTGTACGCCCTCACCAGAAGTGATATTTCTCAAGTCTAAGATTATGCATAATTCAGTGGAAAGGCTTCTGACGCTTTCGACGCCCTTAAAGAAGGTGCAATTGAGGAATCTCTTAGTCAATACACGGTAAGCAGCGCATCACTTTCACAAATGTTCTATCTGTGATATTAATATCGATAACATAATATACCAATGTTATCATGCAGGAACTGTTTGAGTCTGTGGATAGACAAGAAACTGGAAAGCTTTCCCTAGAATCATTTAAAGAGATATTGTCTACAACATTTGGTGCACAAGTTGAAGAAAGCAAATTCGAAGAAATCAAAACGGACCTCAAATTAAACGTGAGTTGTTAAAAATAAGTATGGTGTTAAGCACAAACCTGGCCTCTCATTAAACAAATAATTATCTCAATATCTAGCACTGCCTTTGATTGTTTAGAATAAAGAATTACATTTTGCGTTTTAGATTCCTGACCTCTCCGACAGTATCGGTAAACAGGATTTCATAGTGCTTATTCCTTTCTTCATCTCACTGGAATCCAGTAAATAGGATCATAAGTGTCACGCATTCGCCTGTAAAACATCTTAGCTTCAAAACATCAGAACTAGTTTACTTGACGAGTTCAGCTCCGTCTTTTTTCGCCTGCTGTTGTTAAGATGGAACAGAATTTATAATAAATTGATGTGATACATCTATATAGATAATATATATATATCATTGGGAGTGAGGTTGGACAGAACACTATTTGCACATTGAACTTTTGCTGGTGTGGACACGTGTGAAAGATGCACCAAAATATACGCATTTATTTATTTTATATCGCCATTCTATGATGGAATATTAGTATTAAGCATGATCATTCTGTGATATTTGAGATACATTTCAATGAGTAATGTACAAAGTCGATTACAATTGTACTCGATTGAGCTTCCAGTCGTCAAACAGACTTGTAGCTTGATTAACCTTGTTGAGTTCTGCATGATACATAATGAATTAATAAATCAATATTAAAGCTTTCATAATTGAGAAGCTATACTGTATCTTAACATGAAACATAGAATCATAAATTGTTACGCTCGGTTGATTTAAGAATTGAGTTGACTATGTGTTTGTTTGTTGCCATATCATTGTGTACAGTTTATTCTTAATATGTCGCGTTGATGCAATAAAGATCATCGCCGTTTGTATATTAAAGCATTATTCAACATGAGTTTCTTTCTTTTTCTTTTACCAATCACGCCATATACTCCAATGCTCTCACTAAATTCATCTATCGGCCATAATAACGAACGAAATCGTGACCTTTAATCTTGTGCAACTATCATTATGATGACTGAGAAAGCAACAAACGCACATATGTCGATAGTAGGATTCATGCTTCAGCTGTATAATTGTAGTTTAAAAGAGAATTACGAATATAGCCATTGTTTTATAGGAAGGAGATGATAGAGCCCCAGGCATTGTACGTTTCCGAAATGGTGAACGACTCCAAGGTCCATACTTATAAACATGACATATTTATCCTCATGGGGGTCAGATTTCCATTTACCTAAAATTCAAGTATTCGTGCCATTATACTATTAGGTAAATACGAGTATATAAAAGGTATTACTTTTGCTAATTTAAGAAAATATCTTAGATGCTTTGAGCTCACCCTGAATTCAATCGCAGAGTTGTGGCACATTTCTCCTACAACTCCCTGTTGCCAAGAAGAATTTCCGATACATCGGTAACAATGGTTTAATGACATTCCATAATCACCACATCAATCGTCTTGTTAATAAGGGGTAGGCTCTTTAATTAAGAGTAGACAAGTTGTGCCAATACCACAGATTGATGTGATTACTTTGGATTGGGTTTAATGTTGACTGGACACTGGTTTTGAGTGAAAGTCCATCAGGCAACGTAATCAGGTAATATAAATAAATTTAGGACAAGGATCTAGGGGGACCCGCTGGGACCAACAAGCACCAGGGAAGACCTGGTAGGACCTAGGAGGATCAATGAGCACCTACAAGGATCTAATGGGACCTCTTGGGATATGGGAGGACCCAGGTCCTTGTGGATGCTATAGCGGGTCCCCCTAGGTCCTTGTGGATGCTATAGTAGGTCCTGTAGTGCCTGGTTTACATATACATTGCATACATTTTATAAGATTGTATGCTGATACACTACGGTCCTCAGAGTTGAGCAGTAGGTCCATGGCAGTCCTGAAGGTCCTACCTCCCAAAATGCATAGAAAACACTGTGTTGACAATTGTGCGATATCTAACCTATCGCGCATCGATAACTAGTTGTCACGCTAGCTACCTGGCAGGAATCCATATAGCTGGGAAACCTAGCTCATTAGTTTTAATCAAAGTTCAATGAATATGTAGATGAAGGATGAATCTAAATTATAAATAACCTCATTATTTCCTCATTATCAGATAAGCCATGCCTTATTAAGCGTTCATACTCACTTCCGCCATAGGATTGAGTATGAACAATTACAAATATCAGTTACATGCAGTTATCAATTTAAACATGTATTCAGCTTATAACATATGCATGTCCGAAAGGTTAAAAAAGTGTTAAGTTTCAGCATTTATTGTAATGTCAGTTTGTTGCTAATAGATGCACAAAATAATACAAATGAGGCGACATGGGAACAATCAGGACCATTTGGTGTATCACTTTCGGAAATGTTCCATTATTCTTAAAAATATGATTCCAGATAAGAATACTTCAAAACCTATTAAACCCAAGCAAATCCCTGCTAGTAAGAAGTGCTTACATCTGACATCATTAAGCTATATTTCTCCATATTTCTAATGGTAGGGTTGAATACTAAGAATATTTTTTCATGTACGAAAATGTGTACATTCCCAAGCCCCCGTCTATATTAACAATGCCTGAACTCTTACCTTTTTATAACAGGTTACATCAAAAGAAAAAGTACCAGGAAACGTTGAGTCCCACAAACCCAATTACAATAGTGACGTCACAAAGTCGTCACAAAGAACTTGACATTGTGGCACGTCAAAACAATTGTTATAAAACATAATCTGCATATCAGACCTGTGTATAGATCAACGGCCTATCTTGGCACCTATATTTATTTTTTCATTTTCACTCATTTTCCCCACTTTGATCTTGCTAATTATTAAAGGTCAATATTGTGATAAAGATATGGCCCCATCAAATTATTAAGTAGTTTCTCAGACTTTTTTCTTGAGACGGCACAGAGACACCCCCCACCCCCCGCCCCCCGCCCCCATTTTTCAATTACTAAATAAAAAAACAAACACCCCCTATTTCGGTACTAAAACGCCGAAAAATAACCCTACTCGAAAAATAATCTAAACAGAAGACATCAACTCTTTATAAGATCTGAAACTGTAACATGCAGTTTACACACTATAATGGATAAACGGAGAGATAGAGAGATAGAGAGATAGAGAGATAGAGAGATAGAGAGATAGAGAGATAGAGAGATAGAGAGATAGAGAGATAGAGACACAGAGACACAGAGACACAGAGACACAGAGACACAGAGACACAGAGACACAGAGACACAGAGACACAGAGA
>JAXGGS010087206.1:0-20919 GCA_035585475.1 Armandia brevis | reverse complement strand
AAATCAGCAAAACACATATATATATAAATATAACCAAACAAGACACATTAACAGTAGAATAAGAACAGGGCACACATTTTTGACGTGGTTCATTTCTAATTCAATATATGCCCCAACTGCCTCCATGAACAGTGAAACAAATAACATGGTCACTTTGCTCCAACGCACCTGAAGTTAAATTTAGTCTATCGGAAACCTTAATACGGATGACAAAGAAAGATTCAGACTGACATGACTTGTCATGAAAATATGCATGATCTGTATTAGCTTGACAGCCAGAGCTGTTGACATTAGATTTCATTAGATTGGCCATTTTCCAACTCACCCCATGCCTATCGAGGGGCTCTAGCCATCAAACCTTGTACAATTGTTTTATTATTGAAGACGCTCAAATGATTTCTATCAGAGGAGCCAGAAGGTACATTCTTAAAAATACTGTATAATGGAGTTCGTACAAAATCCCCAAATACTGTCTGAGAGTTACATTTTTATCATACTTGTAGAATGATATTTTTAAAATCATAACCAGATACAGACAGGAAATTAGGCACAGGAGTAGACAACACTGTGTCTATCCTATAATATAATATTGTCTCTGTCAAGCAGAAGTTGATTTTGATGTCCGCCTCCTTTCCTCCTTGAATTCCTTACTAATTTGTGTCCACCAAAACATGCAATGCATATGCTCCTGGTCCTGGTTGACTCCGGCCATCCATGGAACTGCTGCTGGACAGCCAGTTGCCTGTATTGCTAATGTTATTGGTTAGCATGTCTTAGATGTAAGTTATATCCTCCATTTGGCACTATTCTTATTCATAACCTGACAATGGCTCCGTGATCAAGTAAGCCCCTCCCAGGACGCAGAGGGAATCCTGGTCATTGTTCCTGTTTTATGGTTTAAGCATGCTGCAATTTGCCAGGCAGTCTTACTGTGGCCTTCCATCATAGGTTGTTGAAGACCATCAGATAGCTCGATTGAAAGGCTGGACCTTCCAGCAGACACATTCAGTTCGACAGGTGATTGTCCAGTTCATAGTGAAGTAAATGGTTAACTTACTAGTTGTACGGGGATGTTAACAATGCATCTCCACCAGTGTGATGTCAGCTTTTCCGGTAGAGTAACAACAAGTAACAAGTCTGTATATTAGCCAAAGTCGTCTTTATTTACTGAAGTGCTGCCTAGTCTCTTAGCCGTTCTGCTTACAATATAGCCTGCGTCCGTCTGCTGCTTCCAAATCAGTCTATCTGTGTGAGCCATACTCACAAAACCAGTCTGCCCGCATGAGCAGGACTCAACAACCAGTCTGCCTGCATGAGCAAGACTCAACAACAAGTCTGTCTGCATGAGCAAGACTCACCGGCTTATAAAGGTGGAAGTTCATTACAAATCAGATCTTGACAGCTGATACATCCAATCTAGATCTTAATCTTTTCATTAAACAATCAATATGAAGCCAATTACATAAACATACTGTGGTCACTTGTGCCACGTGTACATTGTGGTCAATAATGACATTCATTATACGCTAGGACATTGTGGCAAGCACCAGGATCATGGCTGATGCTCACAGGAGACATCACGCCATATGTTAGTAAAGGATCCTGTGACTCTAGCTAAGTTATTACAAATTACCTCATGACATCTTACACGCGAGTTAATGGTAAATCGCCATTACCGGTATGTATGATATACGCGAAACGTTTCTCATTTCATCTAAAATTGACACCAAAGTCTGGCGAAAGTGCTTTTTTACGCCAGAAAGTAGTATGGTAACTAAATCAAGTAGTACTTGGGTGGTCATTTTCGAAGGAGACAATTGTTATTTAAATGTATATGCTATAGTAGCACGCTCACCTTGTTGATGAAGCTTTTCCCTGCGCACAGATTAGGGTATACTACTAGCTTAGACTTATCCACGTACTCCATGAGTTTCTGCGGGAGTTTTTTCTCCAGCTCGGTGTGCAGCTGGACCTGCATGCCGATCCTCTTCAGGCGAGCGTCCTTCTGTACCGCCTCTATATCCCCCACCGCCAGACCGATCATCAGGTTGATCAGTAGTATGGGCATGAGCAGTATGAACACGATGAGCATGATGAAGTTAAGGCTGGAGAAGTCGAGCAGGCCCTGCGTGTACGGGTTCACCCAGTTCTCCAGGTAATCGATATTCCCCAGCATCATCACACTCGTGCTCACCAGCGATATCCACGGCGCTCTGAACGCCGAGCTCGACTGTCAACAATAAACATGTCAATAAGTCAACATGTCAACAAGTAAACATGTCAATAAGTCAACAAGTAAACAGGTCAGCAAGTCAACAAGTCAACAAGTCAACAAGTCAACAAGTCAACAAGTCAACAAGTCAACAAGTCAACAAGTAAACAGGTCAATAAGTCAATAAGTCAACAAGTAACAAGTCAACAAGTCAACAAGTCAACAGGTCAATAAGTCAATAAGTCAACAAGTAACAAGTCAACCAGTCAACAAGTCAACAGGTCAAATAAACATGTAAAGAGATGAACAAGTAAACAAGTACAAATGCAACTATCAATAAGTTTACAATCAAGGCAAATATGCAAAATATTATCGAATGAAATAATGTAAAAAAAAGTAAAACACGTTATGTCAAACAAAATGTATCTGCCTAATCCGTTATACACTATTTCTAATTGGAGCAAAGTAACTAGACATGGAACAGAAGTAGTAAGCATTTAGACTTACCCCGGTGCTCAGTAGTATATAGAACGACATTCCGAAGGCGATGATGAGAATCGAGAAGACGATGAGAACTTGTACCAGAGTTTTCAAAATCTGCAGGAACATCACCACGTAGATCCCAAAAAAATCGAACCTGGGGTAAAGAAATTAATTCAGAATTGACTTTTATAGTGGCTTATTTGACGATGATGGTTTAAGAGGTTTTACCTTTGTAGATGCGATAAGAAATTGGAACCTACCTCTGCAGATACAGGAGCAGATTGAACCAGGCCAGGAACACAGCAATAGCTCCACACTCCCATTGATGTGTGCTGTGGACACCCGCCATGAAAGGTGCGATAAATATAGCACATGTGATGTACAGTATCCACTCCAGCAGGTTAGTGGGGTCTGTCAGATATTTCCATCTCTGAGTAAATATATAAAATAATTCTACGATGTGAGGCAGGTAGCATAATTGCTGTCACATATTGCACTCTAGCGTCTTGTTTCTTAAAAATGATTGTAGAATGAAGTTTTACACACCTGTTGCACCATTTGTATGACTTCCTTAAGGACGTTCAGCACAGAGAAGACGAGAATAACAATGGCTAACAGCTTCTGTCCGGTAGACAACTGTAATTGATATGATAAAATTTATTGATATATATATATATATATGTATACTACTAACATATGTTCATTATACTTTCATATGATCTCTCTTGTGAAATTCTGCTATAACAATCACGTTTCTAATTAACTACTACCATGATTATGATAATTTATTAAAATAATTCATCTGATAATTGAGTTGTTACTTGTAGATAGTAACTTGCGACATTTATGTTGTGATGACGAGACGAGCCTCTTGTTGTAAAGAAGTCGGCACTTACTGGCATGTACTCGAGGTTCGCGTGCGCCCGGGAGGCAGTAGTATCTGTTGTGTTTGGCCCGGGGTTGTCTGTAGTAGTAGTAGTGGTATCCGGCGCCGCCGCCAGGGGGATGAAGGTGTAGGAGGAGACGAAGGCGGTCAGAGAGGAGATGAACGCCAGGTAAATCAACAGGTTCAAAAAGTGGAACCAAAGGCCGTAGGATTTCCTGAAAGACAAACAGATTCACTCTCACCATGATTTTCGCTAACTGGCCAAAGTCAAGTAAACATTTTCTTTGTTTAAGTCTAGCAGACCGGAACAGCCTAATTACACATAAATTATCATATCAAGTATGTGGCCTATATTGATATACGTGAAATGGTCTTTATTTAGTTCAATATGGACATGGTTGTAAACAATAATGTGTGTGTGTATGTGTATATATATATATACATATATAAGTTGATAGTAGGATTCTTAATCAAGATTGGTATTCATTCATGTATTACAAATAATATATATATATTTACCATTTCATCTGTAGATAAGAGAGACAGACGGGATGTGTGAGACAGTCCAGTCTGTTAAACTTCACCATCATCTGCAGGAGAGAAAACAAATTTCAGGGTAAATGTCGACCAAATCTGATGAGAATCGTGATGGTTATGACCCACATCCATCGCTAAATGTGGGTATGTTAACTGTAGAATACAGTTACATATACAGGGACACGGCTAAACACAACATTCATGCTACTGTAGATATCAGTTTTAAGGCGCCCCTCTATAAGACGGTATTCGCTATAACGCGGGTCTAGCGTGTCCCCCGATTCGTGTTTCTGTTGATCTCTATAACACGGGTCCATATAAAATACATGGTATCCTCTATAAGGCGTTTTTTAGTCTTGTCTCCCGCTGACCGCCTAACGGAGGATATCTACAGTACTTTCCCAATGCTGCCATGTTGAATAAAGATTGCCCTAAGTGAACGATAACGCTACTGAATCACTTCATCACAGGTCACGCCGCTCCTTATCGCCCGGAAAATTGATATAAATTAATTATATCAGATTTGCACGGTTGCTCACGATTCACTCTTAGTGACGTAAAGCCATCATGGGATACATGGAGAATACCTGACCCAGGATAACTAGGAATTTATCATATTATATAAATGTGCAGCTGCTCACTGTAAAGCCACCTCAGGGGATAGCACACAGAATAGAAAGCGCGGTTACTCACGTTTAGAGAAATCAGAGGGGTGTAGTCTTCCCCTGATTCTCGCAGCTGTCGCACTTTCTCCTGCGATATTTGTAAGAACGAGAAGTCGTACTCGTACTGAAACATAAAAGAGAATGGTATGATTGAAGAGCGCGACCACTCAGGGGTGTTATAAGGCTAGAAGTTGATTGAATAATGAATAATCAGATTTCAGAAAGCTTTACTGTCAGCGTCGATGTTATAAATGTTGTAAATATTTGCAACTTACGTAGAATTCTGCTGATTTAGGATCGGTGCCTGATGTTGTGCGGCATCGGTCCAACACCATCTATAAAAACAGCATTTGATGGCTTAATAAAATACACGTGGGATCTGCTGAGCTGATCAAGAGTGGGAACTTAATAAATATTACATAATTACTATATGATGAATGTTGATCACGTGATCCGATATTAAGCTCATATTAACAAACATTGGCCGATTTTCATGGACTTACTCTTTACTTTTATTCATTTTACTGCAAGGGGATTATGGACGCATCATCAGACATTGCTTCTCCACGCAAAACGTTGGTGAGTTTAAGATCCCAATTTAAGCGCATGTGAAAAGATGGGGGTGGGATGAAGATCTCCCGGCTTACCTGACAGACGTCTGGCATGTAGGTCACCAATCCTATGAATGGGCACTCGTAATCCGTGGACTTCAGCGAGAATACCTCATGCCATCTGTAACAATTACAGTCAGCTTAATAACCAATCCATCATTGTATTATAGGTATATAGATCTCCCTCAGAAGTCGGCGATGGCCTGACGGCGAGCCATTATACTTTACACAAATAAGGCAGGAGGATGAGGAATCTGATGGGGAATTATTACAAATCAGAGCAGCTGACTCAGCAGATATCGATCACTTCCGAGTGATTGGTTACCCAAACAGCGGAACGAGAGGATACCGTGTAGACGAAGAGATTTATCCGTAAGGAGTTAACGTCGCTACTGGTAACCGCTTTGGCAACACTTGAGCTGGGTCTGAGCGATAATTTGGGAGCGGTCGAGCGGAAGATCTGACTCTGGTTTACAATATATGACCTCGCCATGTTATCATATCTCTATTTCTAAAAGTATTTTATAAAATTTGTTAGAGTTCGCTCTGAACGCCCTATAGTATAGACTCGAAGACCTTACAAAATGGATAGCATATCTATGTATAATGTCACTATCAAAGAGCGATTTGCTATGATGGCAGCATTGCATAGCTGCCCCCTTCTAAAGTCATATTTTAAGTGAGGCAGAGAATTGCCATTGATGCTTCGAGGAGCTTGTGTTACATTGCTCATAGCCACTGATCAAACAAAGCTACACAATTGCTACAATCACCGACCTGTCGTGTGACACAATGGCTGTGGCGGCGTCGTTGTGTCCGTTCTTGATGGCCAGATCGAGGAACGATTGTTTGTCGTGGTTATAGGTGAAGGCCGCGTCCATGGACATCAGCATAGAGACGGCACTCGGGTTCCCTTCCTTAGCGGCCAGGTGAAGCGGCGTCTCCTGTAAATGTCACGTTAACATTGATTACATACGGTGAGAAACCTGGGACCATTGTCATGACTACAACATGCGGATACCATTGGGATAGTCACGTCTTCTCCAGACCCAGATTTGATATTGCTATAGAGATTGATAATTACAAATATGAATCCATATTATTAACATGCATAGTGGAGATGGTAGTAAGTGGAAGCTGAATGCTGCTACGGCCAGAGAATGACGATTCTGTGTGAATCATAGTTAAGCTACTCCAACGGTAACCACAGCAACTGTAAATGACCTGTGCCATCAGTAAACCGCCTGTAGTACCATTGTCAGAAGTAGCTAATTAATTGATAATGATAATTTCGTACCTTATTTTTGTTTTCCACGTCCAGTAGATTAGCATGAATGTCCAGCAGGGCCAGCATGGTGTGCGTATAACCGTTCTCAGCTGCTATATGCAGGGGACTGTTACCCTTCAAATCTCTGAAAAATAAACAACAACCCCTGGTAAAGTCTATCGATCCACAGCTTTGTTTGTCTCGTCTTGTATATTTTTATCGCTGATCAGTAGAGAAAATGAATGATATGAAAGTATGGTGAACCTGTAGACGCCGGCGCCCCACTGTAGCAGCAGCTGCACGACCTTGGTGTGACCGCTACCAGCTGCCTGATGTAGCGGCGTTTGTCCTGAACCGTCAGTCTCATTCACGCTGTTAGAGGAGTCCATCTCCAGCAACTTCTTACACGTATTATACCGCCCGTATCTGTAAATATAAAACATAATAGGTATCACGGGTCACTGTGATATGACCCCGAACCGTTTTACTTATATGTCTGTATGGAATCATGTCATTCTTTTTGTAAAACGCTTTAAACATACAATGACTGTAAAAAGGGTAATAGAAGTTGATCAAGATAGTATTTTAGATCTATAGGTTACAAAGTCAGTGAGGTGTTATCAATTCAATCTTCACACATGTTATTCCGCATATATAATATCTGTAATAAAATCTCCGTGACGAAATTAATATTAATTTGTGTGTAAATAGATGCTAATGTCCGACTGGGGATATCGATGCGTGTAATTCTATAACTCAGTCGATTTACCCCGACCTGGATTTCTATACGCTATGATAACACAGGTGAGAGTTATGGGATCCTGACGGTAATTACGAGCAGTTCGTCACGCACTGCTGATACAAGCAGCAATTTACAGTCATATATGCAGACATGAGGAGGAAATTGTGAAATATCCTCGATTCCTGCTCTTTGTGCACTGAAATAGGTCACTGGCCCTCTGTTTGATGTACGGTGCATGGGCATTATGAGTGTGGTTGAGGTTGGGTGGGGGTGGGTTGGGATACCTCTGATTCTCAAACGGTGTTTATGTGAAATCTTACCCACAAACAGGAATGGAGCAACACAAGAGGCAGGACCGCGTATGTTGATGTTCAGTGGTATTTTTATAGAAAAGCCCCACCCTTTCATATATATAATGGATAAGAATCAGATCCTCACTTGGCAGCAAAGTGTAAGGGGGCCTGTTTGTTGTTGTTTTTGATAGAAAAGCCCCGCCATTGAATATATATAATGGATAGGAATCAGATCCTCACTTGGCAGCGAAGTGTAGGGGGGCCTGTTTGTTGTTGTTTTTGATAGAAAGCACCGCCCCTCTCCGGACCAGGTCCTCCATGGTGGCGATGTGTCCCTGTTTGGAGGCGTAGTGAAGAGGAGTGCAGCCACTATCATCCTTCTCATTCAACAGTTTCGTCAGGTGCTAAAATAAGGATTAAACAAAATCAGTCAGCCACAATCATCCTTTTCATTCAACAGCTTTGTCAGGTGCTAAAACAAGGATAAATTTAAATCTGTTAGCCACTATCATCCTTCTCATTCAACAGCTTTGTCAGGTGCTAAAACATGGATGATATAAATTTTCAGCCACTTCCGTCTTTCTCATACGGAAAATGTGAGACCAAGGTAATGTTTATTATGAAGATTGGCATATTCCAATGTAATAAGATATCGTTGAATATAACATATATTCGTCAAATAAAAAATGTTTTACCGTTGTGCTGCATATTTTAAAATCAAAGTCCTTGGGTCTCCCGCCGTTCATGATCATCAGATGCAGGACATTTCTCAGTTTCAGGTCCCGGGCGCCTATACATGACCCGTGGCGGACAAGGGCACCTAGAGCGCACCACGCCCCTTTCTCAGCGGCCATCAACATGGGGGTCAGGCCACAGCTGCTCACATGCTCCAAGGTCGCACCCTTAGCAAGAAAGAATAGAATTGTATTATATCACAATGTCTGTCTATCAGGTTTATATATTTTTAGTACGTAATAACGCAAGTCAATATCGTTCTGTTGGACATTATTCTATCAGCTCGAGGATTTTTTTAATCAATAGTGTCAATGGCAGATCAGGGGAATGGTGTTGAACTGTTTGCTGAGGAAACAGCACTGTGCAGTGTGTGATAAATGTGGACCTTGATCTCTCATCATCGAGGGGCTTCTAACCACAAAAGATGTGATTAGAACCATCCGTCTTACATTTCCCTTTCAAACTCATACTAGCATATATGGTTGTTGTCGAGTAACACTAAATGTGGCACCCTGGCTGAGGTCCAACCCTGCGGTTTTACTCTATTTTAAGTTTATCACGTACTACACTTTGCTATATGGAGATACATTGGTGTTCAACACCATTTCCCTGATCAACCATTGATATCGTACATACCTCTCCGATGAGGTAATCTATGACATCCGCTCTGTTAAACAGCGCCGCTCTGTGTAGAGGAGTTTCCTTCGCCTTGTTTTTACCGTTGATCGTGTCGGCTTTCTTATGCGGCTGTATCTCAAACAGAACTTTCAGCATCTCCACTGAGCCCTGATTGGCGGCCAGGTGGACCGCGTTACATCCGTCCTCCTGCAGGGGCAAACAGGAAGTGACGTCATCTCGTATCACCTTGACGCACTATTGTTGCGGATGCTCTAAATGTGCTTTTTTCAAAGCGGATATTACGATATGAATATGAACATAATTTTACCTGTTCAGAATCGATGGTTGCACCGGACGTCAGGCACATTTTTACAGTCTGTAAATATATGTGGCAATAATGAAATATTGTTATTGAATTTAATAAGCAGAGGAAGTTATTATGCTACTTCGAGGTGATGTCCATAGATTGAAGGCTGACTTAAGTCTAGAGCAAGTGTACATCACAAAGATTGAGAAAACTAATCACTCTTTGTTATATTTTTATTAGATTAAGGTGATTGGAAACCACTGGGGCCTAGTGTCTGGTAACCCAATCAGTGGCACATGTCACTACAACCTTTCCGCTAGTTCTAGGAATGGTTCAGACTGATTCTAGGAGAGGGCCATATTCAGTAGCTGCAGGGACTTTCAAGTTAGTCCAGCTTTCACTGGTGGTACCCCTGAACTGGTATCACCCAAAATTTAAAAAGATAAAAGCAACAATCGTGTGGATCGTGTCCTGTAAATCAGAATTTCATACTATAAATTTTCAGATTTAACCAAACGTTCTTTTATATCATCCTGGTTTCATCCCAAATATTCTGATATCACCCTGAATTCATTGATGCTTTCAATGATAACATAATTTTCCCAAATATTCTGATATCAAAATACCCATACCTCCCTGAGAGTGCCCGTAATCTTAGTCGCTAATTTTACCGGGAATTCAGCGATATTAAGTAGAGCTGCCAGACTTCCGTGCCTTGTTATTCCTGGACAAACAGACCCTGGCTGCATGTCTCTGTGTGCCAACATTTACACAAGCTGATGTTTAATCACAGCATCTCTGATTGATGAGGCAAGGAACAATCCATCTTGCCCAGTGTAAACCAAGTCATAGATTTTACTCTTGATCATCAATTTGTTACACGTCGGCGGGCCACGTGTGCGAAGAGTTACTTGATTAAACCATCAATTATCCATAAAAAATGTGGTCAAAAAAGAAGATAGGTGATTAATGGACCACCCAGAAATTGTCCAGGCATCACGCAGATAGCGGCAGAAATGATTGAGCAACTTTACGTGATTTTAACAGGAAATAGGACGAGCGAGGATGAAAGTCAGATGTCTCGGAACACAGGCTTATTAATTAGATCAGTCAACAATGTGTCTGTGTATCTGTGCAAAAACGTCAGATCTCAATCATAAAGTTTGTATTCCTGTTGTCACTGACTCAGATCCATTAGTGGGAAGATGGGAGGTAATAATCATATAGCTGATTAGTGACCTACTTTATTCATTAATAGGTTAATGTAAACGGAAGAAGGTGGGATATGTTGCCATAGTAATTAACTGAGTAGGTATTAGCGTCTCACCTCGACCGCTCCGGCATTTATGGCGACATGTAGAGGCGTATTCTTCTCCTGTGTGTTAAACTTCAGCAGGCCGCACTTGGTGTAACCCAGAGATTCAGCTGTGAAAATAAAAATACACTTCATTTATATAACAGGACAGACTTAGTTTAACCAAGAGATTCAGCTGCAAACACATCATCATGGGAAATACATATTTTATAACATGGCACACTTTTCCACAAAAGCCAGTATTCATTATCATTAAATATGTGGATTCAGCGGCCAAAATTATACTCAATTCAATGCCTATCTTAGCCTATTTATTGGTCTTCTGAATATACTTGTACGGATCAATACAAAAATAACGCACTTGACAACTTAAATATAATCCCTCGTTGATAATGTTATCAACTCTTTGATAAAACTACTCAATAGCGGATGTAAATAATTGCTTTTCATCATAGTCATACTATCATTCGTTAATCATGCAATTTAATATTAAATTAAACTACTCAATAGCGGATGTAAATAATTGCTTTATAATATCAGCACTCACCGTGATCTATGAATACCTGGAACACTTCACTCGAACCTTTCTGTGCGGCGATGTGCATGGGATAGAGCCCCACATTACAAGGATGGCACAAACGAGCTTTGTACTTAACCTGAGAATATGTTAAAATATTAAAATACGGAAAACATGTTAAAATATTTTGACCCAATTTGGCCTTTACATTTCCAATTATAAATATCAAATTTTAATTATTCACATACTTTTATCTCTACTTAAACATAATTATCTTCATCTTATACAACAATTCAATTATTTGATCAACACCTCATGGACAGCGCTTAGAGCTCTAAGGATAAGTGCTACATGAATATTAATATTAATGATAATGTACATATATGTTCCCTTGCCATTACGCATGAATGTAATGTATTAGAATGTTGAATATGACGAGGTTTTAATAGTGGTACTTGCCAGTATTTTAGCGCAGTCGACATAATTGTGGAAAGCAGAGACGTGCAGTGGGGTCGCACCGTTATATCCTGCCAAGTTAGCGTCCACGTTGTCGTGACGTAGCAGTACCTGGCAATGACGTCATACATGCAGGCGATTATTCAATTTGCATATCATGTCAAACAATTGTTTTTTCCAGGATATCTGAGGAGATTTGGCTGCTGGGAGAATATGATATATGTAGGAATTTACCATAGTCGTGTTCTTTGCTTTACAAGATAATTAATGTATATCAATAAATACTGCTCTTTTTTAAAATATGTTTCAGAAGCGTGTAGATAAAGTTAAGCTGTGCGCGGTTATTTGGTGAATTATTTTTTTAAAGATTATGAAGAAGGTTTCCCCTAATGTATGTGGATTAGTAAGAATTGTACCTCTAGGATACGCGGGTTATTGAGGTCGACTGCCCTGTGAATGGGACCAGCCGAGTTGTGATCGAGGATAGAGGAGTCGGCTTTCCTGGTCAGTAAGAAATCGATAACTTCCGCTTTCTCCGCCTCCACAGCCACGTGAAGAGCCGTCTTACCCTCCCCATCAATACCATTCAAATCTGTGATACATAAAACCAGGGTTATCGAATATATTTTCAAAATATTGCTGACTTAGCGATTGATTTCTTGCTAATTAGACATGTCATGCAACATATATGCGTAAGGTCCTAAAACCGGTATATCATACAGACTCTTCTGGCATTCTATTGGAGAAAAGTTTGGGCGGTTTTGATGATGATCTATGCAACAATGCACCTATCGATATGTAATATGCTTGAGCTGGAACTGGACCTAATCTCAGTATGTGTTATGATAGATATATATATATAAAAGAGATATATTAGTTGATCCGAAAGTATTCAATTCTTCAAATTACAAATTGGCGTATATCACAATGGTCATTAAATTAGTATTTTCAGAGTTTAGAAGCTAGTTTTCTTACACGGCGCTTCTAGTTTTTACACTTTGGAGTTAAGCCAGTTTCGATAATGATAATCAATAAAATATAACATAGGTAAATGTGTAGTCTGTAGTACCTGCTCCGTTTGCTGATAGAAAGTCCAGGATGACGACATGTCCGTTTTTAGCAGCATGATGCACGGCTGAACGTCCTTTATTATCCTTTACATCTCTCTTCGAGGGGTCAGAAAAATATAACTTCTCCAACTCGGTTATCTTCCCTTTAGATGCCAACTGTAACATAAAAAACATACATATCATAACAAATCACAATGTGTATCACCATCTGTAATATGATTAAATATAATCAAATCATTTTAAGAAATTCTAACTTTACATGCTGATTACGATAGAAAAATCAATATCGAAATTAGATCATTGTTCATCCGACTGACTTCACCAGGTGTGTTCTCTTCCCCGCACATAAATGCGTGAACACGTCTGGTCATTGTCAGAGTCGGTCGTACCCTGAGTTTGTCAATATTCGTTTGAATGATAAATCATCCAGCGAAATATTCATACATGGCGGATGACAATGTGTTATAATTGCGGGAATGGACATTGTTTGATGTGAGTAATTATGGCCAGACATATTGATCCCCTTCAGATATACCATACCTGGAAATCTACACAAATACACCCAGTAATGCTGGTTAGCGATGTTAATAATTAATGGTGACTGGATGCGATGGTTGGTGCCGGTTTCGGACGAGCAGCTATTATTAAGCTATTCATTTCAGGGACAAGAGGGTTTGAACAATGCATGTATATACTTATATATACGGGAGGCGACTAAGCTACAGAAACACTATGCCCGGACATTTCTGCACAGCCCAACCGATCCTGGTGATTTCTTAAACCATGCCTAGAAAAACCTGGGAATCTTTATACCTCCTGTAATTGTTCATAAATGCATGCACATTGTACTCGACAGTTTAAAATAAAAATTGTTGTTTGTAAAATTGTTGTTCGTATGCGTAATTTAGGAAAGGTGGTTGAAAGATGACTTGTGTTCCATGCTGCCAGCAGAAATGTTCAATACCTTGCGATTTGAATGTAAAGAAAATACCTAGCGCAAATCGTGTAAAAACAAATTGTGTCATTCTGATCTGCATCTAACGATTTAACATGAACATCAGCGACAAGAGCAACTCAAGCAATCTTGTTGGCCTAAATATCGATCCGCCTGAGGCCGATCGCTGATCAGTTTATTACAAATAAATCTCCACTTCTGAAAACCGAATAGCGTCGACATCTTTCAGTGAACATTCACAACAAGAGAGTGTGCCACCTTCCAGAAGATAAAGGCAACAGTGGCCGGAAATAAACGGTTTGACAAACCTCGATATTCTCCGGCAGGTCCTCGTGAGGATCATCATCCACCTCCTCCTGTAACATAATAGTCTCTGGGTCACCGAATAGCTCAGTTTTAGCTTTATCTCTGTTAAACAACATGTTACCAGACGACCGTTTGCTCTCCTGTCTGCTGTCTCAGCCACCTGCCCGGGAAATGACAGAAGTTCGCTCTCCTGTCTGCTGTCTCAGCCACCGGCCCGGGAAATGACAGAAGTCACCAACTCCGCGCACACAATTATCCGTCATCTGTCAATCCATTAGCGCGGGCACATAAGTGCGTAATGCTCCTATCAGCACATATATACTACATGTACAGTAGGTCCGTGCTATAACACGGGACGCGGCACCCAGAACGCGTTATAACGCGGGTACAGAGGGGCGCAGATCCTAGAACGCGTTATAACGCGGGTACAGAGGGGCGCAGATCCTAGAACGCGTTATAACGCGGGTACCGAGGGACACGGCTCCCAGAACGCGTTATAACCAATCGCAAGGTAATCTCACAAGTTAACTATTACCAGCGTTACATAGGACAATGTAGGCATATGGACAAGATTAGATATGTATCAGGATGTGATTGCGTTATAGCCGCGTTGTATAATCGCGTTATAGCGAGACTCTACAACTTTCCCTCACGTGGTGTATGAAGCCCCTGACTAATTATACACAGAATAGAGGGCAGCACTCCATAGTGTAGGGTCATGTTTGATATCAAACAACAATCCGGCAAGCGTTGAATTAATCATCACCTACGTTAATTACCGGCTGCATTAACACGATAAAACACGATAAAACATGCTCAGAAACTTCTAGAGTTTCCGCTGTTTGATGATATCTCATTGATCGCAAACGCAATAAAAGTGTGTCCTTTGCGAAAATGTCATTTGTGGTAAACCGAACAAATATCAAAGGCCAGCTACAGTCATAACATTCATCAGCTGAGATAATTGATGATCGATGGGCATTTGTGCCGTGCCTGCTATTAGATGACACCGCATTATATTGTCCGGCTAAACCGTCATAATGGACTCATGAATAAGTTCGCCATAGACATAGATCACATAATCTGTTTATGTCATTAATAAACAAAGAGAAATGTAGACATGTCGTCCGGTTAATTAATAAAAATCAATGACTATATAAACCGTTCCGTGACTCGACAGGATTTCAGGGGGGTAAACCCTAAATCATGATGACGCATGACGATTCTGGGTGGGCGATAAAATGCAGCGTCACGGTGAAAAGTAATTATTTCTGCACTCTTGTGTCAGGCTGTTATGTGTCACGAGGGTGTCGGCCTGGAGTAGTCTGTCAGTTATTTAAAGGCCTGTCAAGTCACAGCGCCTGGGAGATCAGGTGATGACAGAGTGTGGAGCTTTTAGCTGGTCCTTAAACCCGACGTTTAGTTCCACTGACTTCCAATTACTTAACGAGTCAGCAGAGTTTTGAGACACTCACTTCACATGTGACCTATAGTGCCGACAATAAAATGCGGGTTTCAACAAGGCTTTGGCAACCATTTAGAAATTACGGAGATCCAAGTTGAACTTGTAACCAAAACGTGCGTTCGCTTTCCTCTTCTCCCTTCCACAGTTCAACCATGCCTTCCTCTCTCCTTTCCATTCCGGAAATCATTGTATCTCTCCTCTCCACCTCAGCTCAACCATGCCTTCCTCTCTCCTTTCCATTCCGGATATCCCTTTTTCTCTTAATTTGCTTCTCTCCTCCTCAGCTCAAGCCACACCTTCCTCTCTTTCCATCTCTCCTTTCCATTCCGGAAATCTTTTTTTCTCTCCTCCCCGGCTCAAGCATGTGTCTTCCTCTATTTGATTCTCTCCTCTCTCCTATTCCTTTTTCACCCTTTCTCTCTCCTCTTCCGTTTTCATCTCTCCTCTCCTTTATTTGAGCCACTAATTTTCTCCCTCTCCTCCCTGTCAGCCATCCCCCTTCAGAGCGCCATTAACTGTGGACACCTCAGCAGCACGCTCTCTGTCTGGAACTGCGTAGCCCGGTAACCGACAAGAGCATTGATTAGCAGTTTGTCAGGGCAGCGGGAAAAGTGAAAACTGGCTAAGATAGATGACTGTTCACAGCTATTCTCAGACGGGCAGGAGCACCAGACGCTCCCTGGTGAATACAGATCATGCACTGTACCACTACAATGCCGGTCAGAACTCTATCACAGAAACCAGAAGTATCAAGCATCAAACAACCAGCGGACATCAGCGGACATCAACGGATACAAACAAACACAGACACCTTCAAATTTATCTTGAACCTAAAAGCCACGATGATACGTTTCTGATCATCCTTCTATTAACTCGTTGTCATGTTGAATAAAGGTTTATTCATACCTAGAATAAAACGTCTTTTGTTCTATTTTCCTTAAATAAGCAGACAAGCTAAGGCGATGAGATATGAGGGTTTCGTGCCAGCTTCCTGTTTAAAAATCCGCCTCGCTGATGAATCGAGTCTAGACGCTGCAGAAATGTTGAGAGATTCCAACAACAGCTTGTAAATCTTGAGAAGTATCTGACCGCTGGGGAGCTTTGTTTATAGGACGAGTGCCGCACTTGATCGATTTCTGCCAGTGGCCATTTATCAGGGGCGGCCTTTCGGTGGTCACAGAGGAGGTAATCTCGGGAAGTGATTCCAGGAAGTGATTCTAGGAAGTGATACTTTTGGAGAGTCGTGTGCTCTTGGAGGTAACACTTGGATTTACACTTCAGTACCTACTTCAGTATCTGACTTGTTTTGAAGAAGGTGCGTGTATATATGACCCCTTACCTACATGTACTTGTGCGAATGTCCATCCGTGTAACGCTGTTGGTTAAAACGTGGTCATCGATATAACGCGGATTTGGCAAGGCTTAATTTTGGAATGTAATGATTGATTTGATCACCCGCGTGACTGCATTACATCTCACTATAACGCGGTTGTCTGTGTCCAGCTAACCGAGTTATAACGAGGATATACTGATCATCGAGAGGCGAGGATATAGATATCTCCAGCTGAAGGATATGTAAATCAGAGGCATCAAGGGGCACCTTCCGTGTACATTTCATCTGCTGAGACAATGGCTTGATTAGAGTTTCCGACATCACAATAGTAGTTGTAGAGCAGCCTAGTTTCCTGTACTCAGTATATTTGTCTGGTCATGTTTGTCGGCAGAGGCCCGGAAAGTCTGTCCGACTGGATTTGTCCATCCTGGTCCCCTGGGATTTGTTTCTCCGTGACAGTGCATCCTAAATTCAAAGCTTTATTTCGATAACAAACATCGTTTTTGAGCAAGCCCCGGGCGTCATTTGAACAATCGGAGTCACCAACAAACCAAGTCATATTTGTATATGCACAGCCGGCAGCTGGGGGAATACCTTATATAATATATCTGTTATATAAATAGATTTATTGTCCATATATGCCAAGTGTACTGGCGGCAAAAGCGATGGAGACACATTTATATGTGTGAGTTGTCTGTCAGGAACTCCAGGGAAGCTGGTTTTTAGACAATGCCAGGGGACATTCTCTTATTCAGCTGCTGTTGGCAGTTATTCACCGCAATTTAACAGGGAAACTGGGAAAAAACAGCATATGATTCATATATTTAATACTGTATTCAGTATTCTGTATTCTGTTTAAGTAGAGGCAGGTGCGCTTGAATCATTGTGTAAAACACAGTGGTAATATCACTAAACCATGATAATGACCACTATATAACATCATTTTACAATGGTCTATAGTGATAATAATGTTTGCATATATCGGGGGATCGAGGTAACTTTGTTAACTGTAATTAAAGAAAGCGTTAATTTATTTAGCAACCCTAAGGCTGTAATAGCAATAGATGATGTTCTATATAACGCATGTGAAACATGTATGTATATGGACAACCTAATTACGCGCGTTATAGAGAAGAACAGATATAGGTATAGGGGGCCTCGATAGACCCGCGTTATATCCAGTGTCATGTGGCAGTGAATCATGTTAGAAAGATATTCTCATGTTTTATGTTAGAGCAGGTGACCTGCAGAGTTCAGATAATCCAGCCCTGTATCTGGGATAAAGAGATTATTGATACATCCCCAAGTGATATTTAACTAAAATCATCCCAGAGGCCAGAAAGTCATCGTCAGTTGCACTAAACCGAGACCATTATATTAACTACGGCAAGTACTCGTCCAGCGAAACGATTACGATATCGCTTTGGGAGCGATTCTCTGGTAACAAGATCAGGGGTGGTTATCAATATAATAACAATGAAGTCATCCTGGTCCGCACAGACGGCCACTATTATATTATATCATAGCTTGGTGGCGTGCGATCAAGTATTGTTATATAAATATTCGTTTGCTAACCCAGGACGAAGAATGAGTTAATCAGGAACAATAAATAAATCAGTCACATTAGCCTCGATTTATACCACAAATCCCATTAATGGACAACACTGATTTGTTACTGATCAATCCTGATTATGAACGTTCTGCAAGAGGGTGTTTGATATTGATAACGCCTCTAATTTGCGCTCAGTTCCGGGTGTTTACGCTGGAATTTAAAACAGTAAGCTGCGGATACCCTGGTGTTTATACGATTGTGTCTGAGCAGTGACTGAGCTATTTGTTCACCGACTGGATTTATAAACAGACAATCTGCCGGGAAATGCTAGGAATAGCAGACAGATACAATGTTACCAGGAGAAGTAAAGTCACTGTACAGAGGAGCTTAAATACCCAGAGAAGCTGAATCACCAAAAATGCAAACATACCGATGATGATGATCACATCTCTCGAACCGTTAAGGCTGCAAATCAGATAATGAATCCTCCAGACAAATGTATGATTTGGTATTGATGCATAAAACTGTCAAAATATTCCACAATAAAGACAATGTTTGTCCGGTAATAGCAGGACTTCTATTCATCACCAGCTAAGAATAAAAACTACGGTATAGAACAATGATAACCCATGTAAAACAGACCAGTGATAGGCTATACGGTAATCTAATAGTGTTCATACAGCTACACAAGCCTGGTGGTCTGTTACAGGGGGCTTGAAATAGCGCAACCCTAGCTCAGTGTTAATACACTCATGTATACTAACTTTATAGCGCGCGTACCTTAATACAACTAAGTAAAGCCGGTCCCAGATATTAACAAGCGTATTGATAAGTTGTATTTGTAGATGTAAACTTATGGTGAAGTAGCCCTACATATAAACACACGTGGAATTGGCTACATACGTGTACAGACAAGTACATGTACATGTATCTCAGTTATGTCGAAGTGTTCCACCCCATACGACGACATGGATTTAACAATGATATCAGTGCGTTAATTCCTACCTCTATGTAAGCCAAGCGATCTTCACTATAATGCACGAGAATATCTGTCGCACAGCCGGTTGTCGCTGCTAAAGATTCCACGATGTTGTAAGCATGCTTATGCTGAGACGTCATCGCACGTGTATTCATATACTCCCACAAACACGATTGTATACGCTGGGTGATATACACCTTAAACTGAATAATGAACAATTATCCAGCCTTTTGTTTGTTCCTAATCCAATAGATCCAATAACTGATAGCGATAGAACGGTTATGCATGCGTGGATTATACTTTTTTATCCTTGCTCACTCTTCTGCTTCTATCCAATATCAAAGCACAATCACAAAAGTAAGAGCTAGTTCGCCACTGCCGATAATCCTATCAATTAATAGCGACTTCCCACCTTAATAGGCTCCAACTTTCACGTTTATAGTTGACTTGAATAATTAACACTGCGCTCATATTAAACCGAAACATACGTGTGGTCAGTTATCTCCGCACTGATCTTCGCACAAGTTTTACTGACGAGTCATGTACCGATGGCGTATGCGTGAATCAGCTGTTTTTCTAAACAGGCCCTGTGATTTACTAGAAACCGCAACTCATGCAAGAAAAGTCAACACAGATATACACAAACGAGCGTGCTTTATCAATAGCTATGGCATAGGTGCATGGAATCAGAAAGAAAGCCTGGCTATAAAGGGTTATGTAAAGTTCACAGTCACACAGACTGGTTCTCATGCCGTGTTTACATGAAAGTTTAACAGTGCACGGCTCCAGGAAACAGTCTAACCCCCCGTAACCCCCTGTAAGTGTGGATCAAAGATTAGGCCTTTAAATATTTACATACCACTGAAACACGGCCGACTTTTCCATATATCAGGTCCCGCGGGCCCGTAAACTGGGCGACAATCAAGGGGCTGCTGATGGCTCACAGGGAGGGGTGGGGGTGGAGAAACAGTCGCTGAGGATGCTAGGGCCTTTAAGTATACTTGTCGCTTCCAGGGAAGAGGAGACAGTTATCACGAAGGCTCGGACCTTTAAGTACAGCTGCAACAATTCACTGTCGCCTCTACTCAGATATCTTACATCGTTTATGAAAAGTGCACATCTTAAGCGTCAGCAAGCACATACTTTGATCAGCGCCGGCTGAAACTTGTATATGTTTACGGTAACGTGAGGAGGTAAGAACGATTTCCTCTCGGATTTTGAATAAAAAGATTCATAAATAGCACGATCAGCATAAATGGAGTTGATCACAATTTAACACAGACACAAATTAAACCACCAATATAATTATTATACAATTATGACCGGCACTTGCCTATATGATATTAATAACGGAGGTATAGAAGCGCAGGTATAGGTATATGATGAATGATTAATTATGCTTACCTGTAGAATCCTGAAAGGACTGTCCACGACAGAGCAGTAGTCGCCCACGGTGACCACGTTTGCCAAGGCGCGCATGTTCACGTCCTCCTCCTCCTGGTGTCCGGGACAGATTTTCTTCTCTCCCTCTATCCTCACTCCCTCTATCCTCACTCCCTCGAGCGTCACTCCCTCGAGCGTCAGTCCCTGCTCCCGCTCTCCGGGCGCCCGCAGC
>JAXGGS010086873.1:3321-20949 GCA_035585475.1 Armandia brevis | reverse complement strand
TGTGGCCAAAAATTAATTTTCTAGCAAAACATATGTACAAAATGGCTGAATTTGGTGAATTTGTAGGTTTTAGTCGAATGTTTAGCCAAAATCGGCCACGTGAATATTTTTAAAATTATTTTAGAATTAGTACCAGATTGTTCAGCAACACTTATAGTTTACCGCCCTGACGTAAGATGTGTGAATCCTTATCTTAGAAAAGAATTAGGAATAATTTCAAGAAAAAAATAAGTAAAAAAACACGAAAAAAGTGAAATCTTACAGGAATTTGATGACGTCACAATGGTTTTCCGGTGCCTTACGTAATTACGTAATGCACCAAATGTCCGCCAATAGATTGGTATGAATTATTACATGTATATACAATATAGGATAAGGGGGTTAACTTTCAACTGGTGGGGTAAGAATAGGCTAGTTGGTTTTTACCCCGAGGTAACTTTGGACTAGTTAGTTTTTACCCCGGGGTAAGAAATATGGGAGGTAAGAATAGGCTGCTACACCGGGGACACGGCGGCCTGTGACTTCGAGCTACTGTGCACAGCGTAAGCGACCGTACTCAACTCAGCAGCATATAGGCCTATACCTCTCAGCATTCGTGATTTGCATGTGGATTCCTCTGTCCCCTCACCATCGTACTGATTTGCACTCTGTGTCCCCTCGGTCTGAGATAATATATGAGCATGGTGGGCAAGCTAATGGTCACTCCACAATCCGCAATAATTTAACGTTAAAAATATTATTTTCTTATTTCATCGAATAAAATCTAATGTCGATCATGAATACTAGTAGTGCACCAAACAGGAAACCTGATAGTGGCTACTGGGAGTGGCAATTATTATTCTCAATTAATTGAAAGCGATGCCAAATTGTGTGAAACTTAATAATTGATGATAAATCAATTTGAACGCAAAATATTCGACCACATGTTTTTATAATTGAATATATAAACGTTTATTTTATAGAAACGAAAATTAATTCAGGGACAATTTTTAATAAGATCTTCGTCCTTCAAAGCTAAAATGATTAATGGTTTAGTGTAAAAAATGAGACAGATATAAAATATTGTAAAATGATTTCCCTGATATCACCATCAACGTTAAAGCTCTTTACATGTAAATAAATTAAGGTATGATAAATGTGTACATCACATATCCAAATAAAACTGACTTTAATAAACCAGTCTCTTCCGTTTGGCTGCATGCTCGCCGTCTGCTGAGTCGCGTAAATGATCAGATTGTCGTTTGCCAGACCTAGTAGCACTAAAAGTTAATCTACAATCGCCGGAGTTCTTAACTCCCCATCGATTGTCCTCGCGCACTTTGTCGCTGTTCGCCGGGGTCAGCATGACTCGACAGAATTTCAGTTTGAGATCGCTGGTTCGATTCACCCTCCAACTATCGCGCGTGAATTGACTGAGGGCGCTTGCCGTACTCCGAGAGAACGATTTTAACTCGGGTACGACATCGTCATCTTCCGAATATTCACTCTCCGAGGAGCTGTAAAGTACGCTGTCCCCGCGCCGCGAGTCGAGGACGTAAGGGTCGGTCTTGCCTGACGACTGAGAAGTGTTCTGCCGCGACAGGGAGGGGCGATTGTCGAGGGCGGCGGTGTGCTTGGGCAATATCGGACATGATTGTCGGTAATCGTTATACGAGCAGATGAATGAGAATCCACCCGCGCCGGACTCGACGCTGGAAACACTCGAGTTGAGTGGGTGGTCGGAGATGTTGGGCGAGCAGGCCGCCGCTGGCAGGTGAGATGGCTTACCGCCGGATCGTCTACTAGTCTGCAGGTGCTGATGATGTTGATCCGGCGCAAACCCCATCATCCCGTGCTTAACGTGCTCGTTGTCATTGTACTCGACAGTGTCGCTGCTGGGTTCGGTGGAGAAGTAATCGGTGCGGCTGCTGCTGCGAGGCTCGTGGGTTGTGTCAGATTGTAACACCGCAGCAGCATCCGCGCTCTGTTCGCAGTGTTTGGGAGGAGAGGGAGTACTGAATATCGGGATGTCGGGACAATCGAATAATTCACCACTACCCTCGGATATATACCGGATTCCTTTGCCGCCCGGAGGTAATTCAGGTGTAACGATAGGTTCAGCAGGAAGTGTAGGACTAGGTGTGCTATCGATATCAGGTTTTACTGCGAGGCTCTGATTTGGAGGGGTGAGGGTGCGTGGGGCGGGGCATGGTGCACCAGGTGTCTCTGTGATGTCGTCCCTGTCTAGGATCTGCAGAACATTGTGACATGTCGTGCTGATGTCGATGCCCCAGTCGGAACCCTCGCTGCACTCCCATCCCGGTGCGACGGGATTATCAAAATTACAAGCGTTCAGTCTCGACTTCTCCTCAAACTCGACGACATCGAAATCGATGGGTAACCCGCCTGAAACTCTGGTCGCTGCGTGAACCATTGTCACCTCTGGTGAGTTCACTTCGATGGAGACATTAGGAATGAATTGAGCAAGCTCATTATTAATCGCCAAATCTGGTTGTCGCTCGTGAGCGTTCTCGGGACTGCGACGCGACGCTAACTTTTCTGGACAGTCGTGGAGTATATTTAAAATTGGCTTGTTCACTTCGATGGCTACATTCGGAAACATCTGAGAGATTTCATCATCAGCAAAGTTTATCACAGTCTGTGGCTGTCGCTCGGGAGAGTTCTCAGAACTGAGGGGCGACGGTAACTTTTCGGGACTGACATTCAGCAGATTAAATATTGGCTTTACAAGTGTCTGGACGTTCGATACAAAACCATCGTCGAACGATAGATTGGGCAACTGTGGCTGCTCCAGCTCCTTGCTCTTGACTGGGGTGTCCAAGGTGATGCCTTGAGATTTAACTGGAGTTTGAAGAAGTTTGATTGAGTCGCATTCACTGGGAAATGTTTGGCATAGGTCGACGGATCCTTGTCCTTCTTGGAGGACGTCCGCGGAGACTGAATCAAAGAGAACTGTGTGAAAAGTGGGAATAAATAAATCATCACACACATCGGCTATTTTCTCTTTGTCGTCATCTTCTTCACGACAACCATCCCCCTTTAAATCGTTGAAAACGTTTAGAGGAGAATGGTTGTCATCGCAAATCGCGCTGTCATCTTTCACTGGAGGGGCAGAATCCTCTGTCACGATGGAGGGAATGTCGTCTTCCATGGGGTTGGGTTCGTCGTCTTTCGGAGGAGAGTGACCATCGTTTTTCACGGGTGAAGGGAAATCGTATTCCATGGAGATTGGATTATCGTCTTTCAAAGGGGAGGGGCCTTTGTATTTCATGGGGGAAGACATATGGTATTTCAGAGGGGAGGGATTGTATTCTTTCAGAGGGGAGGGATTGTATTCTTTCAGAGGGGAGGGATTATATTCTTTCAGATGCGAGGTAATATTTTCTTTCAGGGGGGAGGCAATATTATCTATAAGGGGGGAGGCGGTATCTTCTTTCAGAGGGGAGCTAATATTATCTAAAAGTGGGGAGGCAATATCTTCTTTCAGAGGGGACCCAATATTTTCTATAAGGGGGGAGGCTATATTTTCTATCAGTGGGGAGTAGTTATTTTTAGCACAATCCGTCTGTGAAGGACTTTCCTGGACCATTTTATCTTGGTAGGTAACCTCCTCAGTAGTACACTTACTATTATTAAAAGCGCCATCGCTGCTTATATCCTCGTATACAGCTGTCTGTGACAGACCTGCTGTAGCCGGGGATGGCGGCGGAGTAACCGGCTTGACTGGTTGCACCGATTTGCTGTCTATGATTTCCGACGGTGGACCTTGTGATACGTGACTAGGTGAAGCAATATCAGGATTGTTATCAGTAAATCCTCTGAGTAGATTGCTCAGGTCCGGAAGACTTTTGATTGTGCTGTCTAACGTGGCATAATTCTCCTTATTCCTAGCGTACGCTTTATGTCGCTCAGATTTACAATGGTATCGAATATCTTTGTACATCACATCACAACATTCGCAAAATCCCTGGGACGGTTTGACTAGCTTTTGCGCAGGCTGAGACTTCACTCTGGATTTCACTTTGATTTTCGGCTCATCACTGGTCGGGCTTATCGGTTGTTGTTTACGTTTCGCGGGTCCTGCTTCAAATGGCGACTGGAGACCGGTGGTGGATAGGTGCAGTGGGGGGAATGTATCAAAATCGTGATGCAAAACTCGATAGTGTTTCGATTCGTCCTCTATCTTGATGAAGGCACCGGTCAATGTTTTTGGTTTAGTCAACCTATTCCGTGCTAGCGGTCGACTTTTTAACGGTTCGATAGGACTGCAGACACTACTGTCTAACTTAAACTTCTCCTCACCAATAATAGACTGCAGTTCCTTCACAAATATTATCTTAATATTCCACTTTTTTGCAAAGCCAACGGGATCACAAGGGGCCTCTGTCTTTGTGTTATTAGCTTTTGAAATATTTGATTTGAGAAGCAGTGCCCTTCCTCTACTGAGAAAACTGGTCGAGATTTCCGGAGAAGCGTTGGCCGACCTCTTCCCATTACCTTTTGGTGATGCATCCTTGAGAAACTTGGCACTAGGCACGACTACCCGAGTAATATCCTTGGAGAGAAACTTTTCAACCAGTCCACCGAGATTCACGATATCTTTTTCCAGGGATTCCTGATCTAAGTTCGTATTCTTCAGATGTAAATAAAACTTGTGTCCTCTCAAAACATCGCCGGTAAACATCAGTTTTCGCTTGGCTTTTCGGGCACTCGATGTAAGATTTAAACTACACTGGGAATCCTTAGACCCAGGCAATTGATTA
This sequence comes from Armandia brevis, assembly GCA_035585475.1. NCBI lineage: Eukaryota > Metazoa > Annelida > Polychaeta > Opheliidae > Armandia > Armandia brevis. The sequence goes on along the minus strand of JAXGGS010086873.1, from coordinate 16,186 downwards.
TCCGAGTTGAACACGCCTAAACTTCTCGAGGAAGACATCCTGAAATATATCCGCTAGTCACTCCACCGCCGGGGAATTGGTGCGATATGTACGTGAAATGTTCATGTGAATTTCATGGCGAATTATCCGTAAAACCGCAGATAGTTATCAAACTGGAGACACCGGCAATCGTTGTGTGTATACAGGAAGTCCACATTCAATTTGGCGAGACTGCGCCGAGGGAGAGAGCATTTGCCGCGGCGTACAACCAGCCTCTTATCGGCTTTCTTTGTAGCCGGCTGCGCGCGGGTTATCGCGGCGTGAAGGGGCTGCGCCCGTTGGCCGAGTGTAGCTGGCTGCCACTATAGCGACCCCGTCGTGCGACATGACATATCCCAGCTTTGGCGAATAGGGTCAAGTAAATGTCAGACAATACACGAAATATCCTTAACTTATTTTCTAGCTGAAAGTTGGTCAGATATGAACGGAAAAACTGGATATGTAGAGCGGTCTAGATCATATTTTCTTGCGTTTAATATATTTGACATGTGGACTTAAAAAGTCGCACGTGGATGGTGATTACTGAGCGTGACGAAAATTGTCTTAATTGCCAACTGCCGCATCTAAGCCGATTTGGTCCTAGGTAGTTAATTAAACGCTGGCTAACCCGTATAATCGTCCTCTCTATTTACTACGTCTCCCAGAAAGGGTTTGTCGCGACAGATTATATCCCTCAGATGATAAACAGATGGGTGACCGCAATCGTATTCTAATTATAATTAGCGAATACTTGACATATTACACCAGCAATAACGCCTGCTATTTTAGCTAATGCATACCCGCCCATAATAAGAATTTATATATTCCACAGTCTGACATTTTACCCGGCGGCTCGGAAGAGAACTTTGAACAAGTGAATCTTATTGTCCGACGAAAAGATAAAATTCGGGTCCAAACTAGGCAGTCACCCCGTTATCAAATAAAAAACATAATAGAACAACGATAGTCAACTAATTTATTCACTAGTCTTTCGTGTTGACGGACATTGATTACGACAATCCATGTTAGAAATCACGCGTTAGTGATAAATAATTGTTTTCTGGCCTAAAGGTTGGAATTTCACAGTCAAATCATCCCGTGTTGGTAGATTTTAAATATGCGCACATTAATTAAATCGTACAACTCTTTTTCCGAATAAAGTGAAACCGCTCAGACTCGAGTTAGAGGTTACATATACATGTTTTAGATCATAAAGGTGTATCATATACATAGGATAATAAATAAAACGCAAAACACAGTCGATCATCTTTTTAAAAACCTGTGCATCGATATATATGTATGTATATATATATATGCACTCGTGTATTTTCTTGCCCTCTACTAGTATAAAGTTGCGGGTAATGCGTTGTATTGGAACACAATTTCATTTTCGTTGATTGTAAATATACGCATGTGCATCATCAGGTCGTTATAATGAAAACAAAACAACACCCGAACACCAGAATAATGATTGTGCGTCACATGATATATGACTATAAAATGTAGCCATGACAGTTTGACAACCGGATTTAAACAGTATCATATGTGCTGTATTTGTTGCGATTAAAGCGACAACGTTAATTGATGTGCCTAGACAGATTAAAACACACAAACACGTGTTACATGTACACTGTGGTGCGGGGGTGTAACCTGCGGGTCTCAGATACGGGGGTCTTTAATCTAAATATAATAATATCACTCCGTATAGGCATCTATCAGTACACAGATTAAAGGCACTTGATGTGTCTGTTATATTAAAATATCAAATCAGTAGATATAAGGCACATTACATATACGGCCTTACATATAACTATATCCGATATATGTCACACGTGTCAAACTACACACGTTTGTAAAAACGCTCTGCGAATGCAGTATGATTATTAAAATACACCCGGTATCATTTTATAAGGCACCCGCTTACAATATTCATCCCAATACTGAGCGTACTTCTTCCTACATTTATCATCATCCCTGTAGGACCTGTTGACCAACAGGATAGTGAGAAAGATCAAATACGTGTACGGCATGAGATTCTCAAACAGCGCTGGCACGGTCCAGAAGAAGGCCAACGCCAGCTCGGGCACGTAGTTAAAGTGCCTGGCAACGGCCCACCATCCGGACACGAGGAGAATACTGGACCTCACCTCGCCGCTCTCCATCTGATACTTAACGCGCATGATTTCGGCCGGTTTTCCCCAGACGTCGCACTTCCCGCCTGCGGCCCTGACGTCCTGCTTCTGCTTGTCCGCCTGGTAGTTGATGAGGATGGAGCCGGTGCCGAGGAAGAGGATGACGCAGGTGAGGACGGGGCCGAGATGGACGGGATGGCTGGCGAGGTACATGCTGACGGCGGCGTAGACCCCGGGCACGTACGCCATACAACCCCAGCAGATCATAAACCCGGCCCGGTCCACCATGATGTCGATTGTCCTCATGTAGCCCGCCTCCCACCAGAAAAACTTGGTGAAGTAAATCATCTGCAGCGTCGCTGAGAGCCAAATGCTGTCCACGAAACCGTGTAATTCGTAGCTTTTCACAGCAAATATGCAAACCAGCAGCGGCCAGACGGTCATTCCGAACCTACAATTGGTGAACACCTTAATGTCGATGCCCAGGATTCTCGGGTACAACTCCATACCCCAGTAGTAATCAAAGATGGGATTACCGGAGCTACCGTGATCGGCGGTGGAAGGAAAGAGGTGACCTTTTATCATCAACAAGATAACCAGGACATGGCTGAATACGGTCAGGGTCATCAATATCTCGCCAAAATGGTCGTACACAATGGTGGTCGTGAGACCTCGTTGCTGCAGATAAAACTGGAGCGCGACAAAGGCCACCATTGTAATGACGTAGCACGAGAATCCGTTATCCTTGTAGACGGGGGTGTGGCCGGTTGGGGTGAGGGGGCCCTCCTCGCGGGGTCCGGGGACGAGCACCATCAGCAGCAGGGCCCATGCCATGTATCCCAGAATGATGTAGGCGGCGATGGGCGTTCCCAGCTTCACGAGAGACAGTATGTGCGTGGTTCCACTCAATAGGCCTTTCTCGTAGAAGAAACCCAACATGGTGGAGAAACTGCCCTGACAGTGGAAGCAGGTGAACCACAGGAGGATAATACTGCTTGGCGCGTAGGTCATCAACAGCAGAGGGGCACATGTGTAGTGCCAGAATCTGGACAGCATCCCTTCCTCTTTAACATCTTCCTTGGTCGGCCCGGCGTTGTTATTTTCAGCCAAGATTCCATTTTTGGAATGACCGTTGGTATCACCTATGCTCTCCATTCTTTTCTTAGATCTGGTCTGGACTCCCGCGTTTGAAGACATTCTTAATTCACAGCGTTCAGTGCGGCACCGGTTCTATAAATATCCACCTACAAAGTATAAAAGACGGCTATTAAATATTATGCCGAGCTGTCAAGAGCGCTCTCGACTGGATATAACTATGCGTGCGATTTTCAAATCAAATATAGGAATGTTGAAAAGTGGTGCAAGTTTACGCACAGACGTCCCAGTGTGAAGTGATCGCTGACACTGTCGGTAGCCTTCACTCTGACAGATAAAACTGACTAAATTGCCATAATTTTAAATAGAGCCACTCACCCAACATTCGCATTGGCTTGGAATAAAAATCAGTGCGCATTTTGCAAAGTTAAAGCACGCAGATTTTGAATGGATGATTGCATGATTTCTGAACAGTCGGCATGCCACGATGATTGTTTTTGCATCAATAGCCACCACTTGAGCGGCTTTACAAGATCAATATGAATCGCTTGTTAAAGCAAATAATGAAGTATGAAATATTTTACCAAATGAACTTCCTAGACTGCTAAACCTACGTGAAATGTAGACTGTACACAAAGGTAGAGGATACAATGACCGTTTTTTCCAATCGACTACCTCAAAAGAACTGACTTCACCTACCGTGAAATAAGTGTAACTGTTTTGTGGGTCCTAATTTAAGGTTTTGGTGTCATGTGCGCGTCTCGATGTAAAGACACTTCACTGTACCTGGGTTTTGTATCTACCGGGTGGCTTTTCGTCCTAGTTGACAATACGTGCGAGTTCACAAAAGCTAAATTAGAATGACTGAAACGTTTTAGCCTACCCTACTCCCAAGGTTGATAGAAGACAAAATGTAAAGCGCAGTTCAGCGACAGGTTATATATCCATAATTATATATGTCACTGGAGATATCTACTATCGATTGTCGGACTGGGGAAAGGACGTCTCCATGACCGATAGACACGTGTAAAAAATGTAGGATAAATCGATAGTAACGATACTATAAACCAAAAACACATCTGTTTGAATGTGTAATTAGAGGAAACGCGATATATATCAAAATGTATCGAAAAAGGAAGATCTTACTTTTACCGCGGCAAGATAATGACTAGCTCCTTGGAATAAAAGTCCAAGAGTGTAACACAGTGTCTGACCGTTGGTCCGTCTCAATTGGCAATGTTGTCCGATAAGATTTTCTGATCATTCAAATCACCTGAACCATGTCAGCGACCGCTTTTTCGACACCGACAGTTTACAGATATGGGAGCTTCCTTCCAGCCGATGAAGGTAATGAGCAATCTGAATACATTAGTCAGCAAAGCCTCTATTTTAATCAGAGCGCGGATAATTTTTTGCCATGGAGAGTCGGTATTGTGGGCATTCAACGGTGTTGATCGACCCACTCGAATTAACCATAGAACGTGAAGTAACACGTCGCCAAATCAGGCGCATCCACAACCCGAGTGCGTATAATTATGCACAAATTCAGCCCAAGGTTGTGTGAGAATAATGATGTGGGTTATGACCCTAACTGGGATGCTTTCTCTTTTCCTGAAAGGCTCCCAGTATGTGGCGACTGACATATGAGCGTAACTGTCATGCCAGACTGCACCTCTAGCAGACAGAGGTCCGGGACAAAGATTCACAAAACGTGTACATGTTTTTATACTGTTTACTTACTTATCAACCAGTGAAAATAGGTGTCCATGCCTACGATGTGTAGTCAGCCTGCATACCTTCTCACTGCCGAACATCAATTTGATGAACAACTGCGGCTGTACATACATGCACATTGTATTGTTAAACTATCGATTGCTTGCATTCCCCGATTATATCTAGAGATAACTATGGACAGATGTGTCCATATGGGTATTTAAAGAGTATTTCAATGGAATGCTTACATCACGTGAATACCGTTACTGAATGGTGAAGCACAAGGGTTTGCCGAATGGGTTGTGTGTACGTGATGTAATTCCACAACGTGTAAATTGTTTGATTGGAGCATTCATAAATTGAATTGAATTGAATTGTACGTGAGTAATATCAACGTCCATTAGCTCATAGATGTAATGAGATGACTACGACTCAATTTAAATACCATCAGTTTGTCTCATTTTATTTCATATTAGATTATTTAGAGAGGATACATTGTAGCATGTAGTAAAATAAACTAACAACAGAATCTCAGATGGTATAGTGATACAGGTACATAGAGAACTTCCACAGTTCGACTTAACTATGCAATAGACGAGCATTTCTAGGCTAATACAATACAAAAGGTGGAATATATACGCAACACACACACATATATGTATATATGTATACATGTATGCATAAATATTGATGATATATCATTGAACGTGAATCGGAAAATATAAATTCAATGGTAGATAAAAGTAGATGTGCAATAAAGGTATTTCAATGAAACCAAAGTCAAAGAACATATTCTTCATCAACACCCGAAATAACTCTACAAAACGTGTTTTCGCATGCCTTTTCAAATCGTACGAAGCTACTATAATAAGTTCCTTAAAACGCCTGTTCGCTAGTAATATACTGCAAATGAGATCCAAATACATATTTTTAGAAATCATACAATAATAGCATATGCAAACTTTGAAACTCCTCAGCACCATAAGTACAAAGAATGTTGGCATAAGTGAGCGACAGCGTTGTAACCAAATGTGAAACCATTGGTGATAACTTTGAAGCACAAAATGAAACGAATTGAACGGCAATTGCTGCAATACATTGACATTTTGAAACTGCGCAACTTAAGGACTTGTGCAGATAACACACATCATAGAGCCAACTTTTGACAATTGCTAATACATAAAGCGCAAGTTACAATATGGTTGAATATATAGAGTCGAAATTAAATTCATAAATAAAATTCAATTGCCTATATTGCATGTATATATGTACAACTTAATGCCAATACAATATGAAGGCTCGTTGTTTTGATGCTGAATTGTGTTCACACAGCTTTAAACATACATTACTGAGTATATGTATTTCAATTCACAGCTTTACTTCATTGCGTATTACATTATTTTGAAAGAGAGATGCTACAATACACATCGTAATCTGGGCTACTGAAAGATGTCACTGGATCTATTGTGTGCATAGTGACTTTTGGCAAAGGTGACAATATGCCGGATAGTTCGCCGGATAATAATTAGCTTATAATATAATGAATAAACTTATACAAACTCTCAAACAAACACTGCATTCACTAGCATACTAAAACGCTTAACGTACCTGTACTTACGTTTGTCAAGAGCGGCACATTTACAACATACTACTGATAAGAACAGTAGGGCCGCTCACTTTACTACTAGACGAATTGCAGCTGTATTGTAAACTACAAAATGTATGAGATTCGCCTTTAGCTAAAATCAAATATTTGTGTATAAAGTTTCGATTTCATACATCAATTCAAATCGAGAATATTTCTTCTAATTGGAATCCACAAATTGTCTATAAAATTTGTAAAAATATGCATATCCTTTGTATGATAAAGTGGTGCATAAGCCATTCAGAACTTACTGTCTTCAGTCTCTTATAAAGTTATCTTAGAACGAGTCACTCCTAGTATAAATGCGTTACATTTCCAACTTACAATAAAATTCACAATAATGAACACAGTTCAATCGTGAGAATATTCTAGTTAAAACTAGTTCGAAGCTGGGCTCAACATGTCAGAGTACCATTGCATATTTCGACAATTTCACATTCGAGGTGAATTAAACACTAAATACCCGGTACGTATTTGTTCCAAGCCGACATCGAGGTAACAAAAGACAATATATTAAATGTATTTCGATTTACCATAAACTTGAACTAAGTCAACATAATTGAATACAATTCAATTTCACATGTAAAAATAATGGAGTTACCAATTTCAGTTCCAACATTTCCCCTTGGAGAACATATATTATTTCACACTCTGTAATATGATAACAAATGATACTTTCCATGTTTAAACACGACAGAACATGCACACATTTATACGTAGAGAAACTTAATTACAACCTACTCAATGATTGTTCACGTGAAGATAACAGAAATTAGATGGCAACTTATACGATGTTCACAAATACCCATGGTGCCATACTACACACGCATACAGTGCACATAGACAAATGCCCAAACGGCTGTAATAAGCAATGGCTAGTTGATACTTTTAGAATATGCCTGGGATCATTTTGTACGGTACTCTCTTTGAGTACTCGTCCCAGGCCTTGCCATACTTCTTGCTGCACTTGGTATCATCTCTGAACGTGCGGTGCGTGAGCAGTAAGAACAGCCAGATGACGTACGTGTAGGCCATGACGTTCTCGCACAGAGCAGGCACCGTCCAGAACAACGAGAGCAGTAACTCGGGCACGTAGTGAAAATGTCGTGCCACGCCCCAGAACCCAGATACCAGGAGGATACTCTCTCGGACCTGGCCGTCTTCGGTCGTGTATTTCGCTCGGATAATCTCGGCCTTCTTGCCCCAGATTTTGCATTTGCCGTCGGAGCCACGAGCGATTTGTTTCTCCCAGTCGGCCACGTAGTTGATGATAACGGAGGCGGTGCCGGCGAGTAGGATAGCGATGCTCCAGAAAGGGCCGAGATGAACCGGGTGCTTGACCAGATACATGCTAACAGACGCGTACAGACCGGGGACGTAGGCCAGGCAGCCCCAGCAAATATAGAAACCGGCCCGATCTAACATGATGTCGATGGTCCTCATGTAGCCAGACTCCCACCAGAAAAACTTGGTGAAGTAAAGCATCTGCAGGAACCAAGAGACCCACATGCTGTCCACAAAGCCGTACAGCTCGTAGCTCTTCAGGGCGAATATACAGCAGAGCAGCGGCCAAACTGTCATCCCAAAACGACAGTTGGTAAACACTTTGATATCAATGCCAAAAACCCTCGGGTACAGCTCAGTTCCCCAGTAGTAATCAAAAATGGGGTTTCCCGACGAGCCGCTGTCGCTAGAAGATGGGTACGTCAGACCCTTAATGGCCAGGATTATGCATAGCACGTGACTGAACACGGTCAGAGTTCCCAGAAACGAATCGAACTGATCGTAGACAATGGTGGGCGTAAGCCCGATGGTGCGCAGGTAATACGCGACTGCCCAGAAGCTGATAATGGTGACAACGTAACAAAAGAAGCCGTTGTCGGTATACACGGGGACGTTCCCTTTGGGAGTGACCGGCCCCTCGGAGCGCGGCCCGGGGAGGAGCTTCATCAGAACGATGGCGAACAGACAGTAACCGAGAATGACATAAACCGCGACGGGACTGGCGACGTGGATCTCGCTCCACACCTTGGTGATGCCCGTGACGAACCCGTTCTCGGTGAGACGCTCGTACAGCTGCAGGAAGCTGCCGTCACACTTGGCCGCCGTGTACCACAGGAGGATGACGAGGTTGGGGGAGAATGCCATCAGGAAGAGCGGCACCAGGGTCTGGTTGATCAGCAGGGACAGCGCCCCGGGCTGGTCCTCGCTGTGGTTTGCTGCTGCCTTTCCGTTCTGGCCGCCGTTCTTGTGTGAGGCGCCGTTCTCATGCTTGCCATTTGTCTCCCCTCCGGACTTCTGGCCCTCCTCCCTAGCTCTCTGTCTTGTCTGCATCTTGTACTTCTCAGTGGCTTTCTGAAAGATAATTTCATTCTTGTTAAAATCCATGAGAGATTTAAAATGTCATATTCTCAAACGGTCGTAGAAATGGAGGGTAAATGTACATGTACATGTAATTCCGTCCCAACAACTGGAGCCCAATGAGTTATACCTATTCGGTCATAATCATAATTTTTTTAAATATTAATTTGATCTAAACGATATCTAGCTAAACATCGAGACGTAAAAAACCAGACGAGTCAATTTTCTATCATTAATCTTCCAGGTACCTTGAATGGTATATACATATACATGTACATGTATACGGCGACAAGGTATATAATCTGGTGTGGCTGCTGTTGCTACGAGGAAACATTCGAGGAGATCATTAAGCAGGCTGTCATCCAATGAATGCCGCGTGTTTTACGGTGCAAATGTCGTGCCTCATTAACACACAAACGACGCATGGAGTCCTAGTCTAGCCGCAGTATAAATCAATTCCAAATCAAACTACATATATCTATGGGCTCAGAACAAAAGCTGTATAGCTCGGTTTTATGCACATCAACAAAGCGATGAACTGGCATATTTGCTAGTCAGCAGTTGCGTTCAATTGCATGCGAATAAAAACGTGCAAATTACAGCCTTCTTTATACGCAGAATCAGGTGATCATTGTTATTGGATCAACTCGGCGTGCGTGAATGAAAAATACGCAGTAAAAAAGAGCCACATCGGGGAAGTAAATCGATTTCTTTTAAATTCACAAGACCTCCGTTGTTGCATGGATCACGAATCATCGTTTATAGGCTCAGGCACAACACAGACATAGACGAACGATTATAATCCCATCATTCTTACATACGACGATGATCTTTGTGTGATTAAAGTACATGTATAAATATAAGGTCAAATACTTCAACTAACCTTGAATACATCATGACGTAAATTATAATCTGATTACCGGTAGACAATGAAACACATTTTTATAAGCTTTAATTTGGGGAATCAATGAAGTGGCTGAAACCGGATGAATAAACAGAGCACGATCCTCGGAGGAACCTGTCTCAATAAAGATGGTCAGGTGATCAGGAAACCAACTTGTAGGTGATAATTTCCAACGATGCATACTGTGTATTTCTAGTTGACATATACTAGAGATGCATAGTGCTCTAAATTTAAATATGATGTGGCATAAATAGTTTAGCCGAATATACAAGATGTTTGACGTGAGCCCCATTTGTAGAGGTGTGATATAAAAACGGTCGCTTTCAACTTGCTAATCAATGGTTGCTCTGGATGACATGTGCAGCAACAGATGAACGTTAGTCAAACAATGGCATATCATGTTCCAAAACTAATTTTACCATTGAAATAATAATCGCAGCATACGTGAGTACGATATTTTTAGCAGTTTGTTTACATATGCGGTTAAACCGATCATTACCAACTTCTTCCCTTAAGGTGGAGCTCCCCAGACCCTACCATGCTAAACGAGGCAAACATAAATGAGACATAAATCTAGTCAATTTGTACAACTGGCTTGGTTACTGAGCTGTCTTAAGAGGACTTCAAACCATGCAAATATAGAAGATCATAAACATGTGTTAGTAATTCGGCTGTATTCACAGCATCGCATGTACAAGACCATGCACCTAGCGATGCTATGGCAGATTATTTCTATGCATTTATACCAAATTAGATGTTGGTATAAACAGGCGAGATAGCAACATCAAGATGATTCACAGAGAAGTAAACCGATGTGACGGGACAGAACAATCAACAGTGAGCGATACAAATGGTGTCAGCATTAAAACGTATCAATCTAGCGTGCTCTTCATTATTGTTTGTATTGAACTTGCTTTGTGTATTGCGCAAACAGAACAAACGAACAACATGCAAAGTAACCGAAGAAAACCCACCTAAGAAGAAAGTTCTTCACAGTAAAAACAAGGTAAATCAGGCCACCGGTGGAAATGAGATGAAGACAATCGCTCATAAATATCACGCCAGTATAAAGTTATAGTAAAGACAAAGACTAAAATAGATAAACTGATACCAAACGTTTATCAAAAATGATGAACTTTTGATGATAGTACAGTGGACTAAACATTTTATGGTTCTGATATCGTGTAAATATATTAAGATGCAAATCATAGTGCGAATTAAGAGTCAATGGATCTAGAAGGGTTTTGTCCAGTAATGGCTCATCAGCAGACTACTTTGTAATCTTAAAAATAGTGTACTTTTTTAACATGAACACATACTTCGTGTATGCTCGATGGAGCGTAAACAGATACCGATACATGTAGGCTATGTGAAAGATTTTAGATCGGTAACTATCACTTATTACATGATTGTGAAGAAATGTAGTTTTTTATAGCATACTGTTGGAATAGTTGGAAAGAGGGTAAACGGAGATTACATGTAGGTATATATATGTGACACAATTTGTCTCTCACGTACAAGAATCAAAGTATAAATGTATATGTTTATGAATTAAGAGTGATGGCTATGACAAATGAATTTGATAAACCCTCATACATCTACTTCATGCTTGGGTGGATAAGACGGAAATGCGTTATCACCATGTCGATATATATACATGTACACGAATATGTATTTGGGTGAAAGTAGACGACTGAAGTTTGAGTTGTCTGTGAAAATGGTGCTTACTTACTGTAAACTCAGCTGAAAGTCGATAGCGCTTTCCTGTTTCTCTGGCGGGAGATACTGACGGACTGAATGACTCGGCTCAGGACGATCGATCGGACGAGACTCCTGTCTGTACACCGGCGTCCTGTAGTGAGGGGAAACAGGTTATAAAATAGCTGAACGAGTAAACATGCAGTTTTAACATTTTACGATCTCGATACTAAATAAAACCAGGTGAATGTCTTAATCAAACAACATTTACCAATGAATGCACGGTTTTAAAGTTTATGGACACTTCGAGGAAGAATTAATTTACAACGATACGCCAAGAATCACCAACAGCGGTGCAATTACGATTAATAGCTAAGAGTAAGATCAATAAATCCAATCCTTGAAGTTGAAGAAGGTACCTTCACTTTGTATCTACCCGGCTAATTACTCCCCCGTGAGGGTAGCAGTACCCGCATTTTTAATGTGATATATGTGCGAAATCCAATGATGTGTGCAATAATTACCACTTGTGTATCGATGTTTTGATCCCTGCTATGTAAGCGATATATCGATCACAATTTACCAACGACTCCAGGTGTGTTCAATTTCAAATCGCAATTGAAGGGACCGGCCGCAATCAACCATTTTATACTAAGCATTCTGAAGCGGCTAACAAAGAACAGGACCTCACTCTCTCGATAATCATAACACTCGCGGAAAAAACATGATCACATCTGATGAATAATATTTTTACCTCCGATGAACTAGAAAGATCAAGATATGCTAGACTGAGTGACCTGAAATTTAACTAAACAGTGTCGCGCCAAATGCGCAATAATCATTGTCACCTGTATCAGACTTTAAGGTAAAAGTGGCACATGAATAACTCGAGATTTACACACCGAGGTCAGGGAAGTAATGGTTAAAAATATGTGTCCTTATCCTCAGCCATCGCGTATTGTACATAGAACCTTAATCGATGTCAGCGAAGACGACATGATTCAGCGAGGCGTGTCCACTTACTAATTCATTGACCCAGACAAAGATCCTTGGGACACTAAAGCTGCGCAAATACAAATACAAACGTACATCTACCTGTACATATATTGCAATGGAAAACACCTAAAAGGCATCGGCAATCGGAACATAATAGAGAGTCTCATTGTTCGGTTCGACGGTCGATAAGTTATACCCGAATACCTAATTCTATAAAATTGCAAGACCGTCGAATTGTTAAATATTGATCAGAGGGACAAGAAAAATAACCGATTTATAAGGCGCTCGAGTGAACCAATATTC
>JAXGGS010086762.1:0-20951 GCA_035585475.1 Armandia brevis | reverse complement strand
TAGATTCAAAAATAAAATTATGACCCTCCCTATATTTGCCCGGCCCTCCCAATTCCTAAATAATGACTGGACCCTTAGTAACGTATGATGCCACAACAAATGACCTCATGGGATCAGAAGGGTTCATCTTGTTCGCTTATTACACACTGCAGCAAGAAACTGAAGACTGTCCTAAACGAGGTTTAACTTGGTCTTACTTAGAACAAATCGTATTTTTATGAATTATTGTATTTCAATCATCTGGAATATTGAATAAACATTAGGGTTGTTGTTTTTCAGTACCAATTTCAGGTATGAGACTTTCCTTTACTTGCGATTTATTATTATCATTTTGCTTGCACGTGAGCTTATAAATATAAAATACAGAAACATTTTGTTGAAAGTATTATGTTTGACTGTCTGATTACGTTTCAATATCTTCCCAGAGAGACTTTATCCCTTTGGACCAGGAACACAGGATCAGAGATTGTATCAGGCGGGGGAACTAAACGGAACTAATATACCCGTATCTGTCAACATGTTCTGTAACCCGTTCAATTATATGCAGGTATTTGATACCTCACATTGTTCCCGTCTTTTTCATTTGTTATAGAGTATGCATTGCTTATATCTATTCAAGTCAATGACTCATGATCTGCTTGCTCTTACTGCCCTCATTACTTACTTGGTTATCCCAACAATACTTCTAATCATATCATTATTGTTATTATCATATTATTTCAAATGTGATGGCTGGCAACTATTGGTTTTATCAGAATCATTGACAATAGTATCATAATTGTTCCTCTGTCATCATTTTAAGAGAACAATAATCATCTCATTATAAACAGGTAGCTATAGATGGAGGAGTCATGTTTACTGGGTCAGAGCATCATGGATTAGCGTGGATAGATACATTAGCATCAGATGTTCTAGGTCAGACAGGAGTTATTTACCTGAGGAATGATGACCAACAAGTTGCACTTAACAATTCTGCTATCTGGTTTGGGGTCTATGATGACAATCAAACTGAGATTTATGATCGAGTAAAGGGTGATGTAGAGGAGTTTACGGGGTCTGACAGTTTTGATCTGACGCAGATTTTAGCTGTAACCTGGGATATGACGTACAACCTGCAAACTCCATGGGTATGTTCCTTCATTTTAAAGCCTGATCATAATTAGCACAGCTGTACGTGCAGGAAGTCTATTTCCTACCATTTATTACCGAAAACAATTCTTATTCCGAGTTCTCATTTTTTTTCGGATGCGAAGCCATTTCTCGGACAGGTGGTGGTAGCCGAAAAACAGAATACTGGAGAGGTTTTTCTCATATCAAACACAGCGAGAGGAGATTTCACCAATGTTGATGCTGGAACTACGATTATTGGTTATAACCGATGGCATGAGTTGATACGTATTACATCACCAGATCAGACCCAAAACTTCACATGGGACAGTTTGCCTGGCAATACAGGTAAAAGTTGAAGATGCACAGGACAGCAAATACTTAGTTTACGATTAATCGTAATGTATATATGAAAGCCAATCTTCGCTAGAATTATTATTCCAGCAGATAACATAAACGAATGTAATATGTCATCTTATCAAACATCAGAACAAATAAAAATGTTTTTTCTACGTTGTTTCTACACTATTGTACCTATATGGGCCGGTTGTGTAACTATATATAAGTTGTTAAATTATGAAATTTGAACTTGTTAGGTTTTCCGGGAAAATCTATAAGAAAGATTTCAGACGGAATCGCCTGTGTATTACCATCTCCGGAGTTTTCATCTGAATGTCTGCCCGGGAGTGAACCAGTTAGATCGGTACAAGGCAAGTCATGATACTCATAACTCCTACTCAATTAATTCAAGGAGTTTTCACTAGACTTTAAAAAGTTGTAAAGTTAAGCATTGCTTTCTACTTCAGGGACGTCACCCTTGTATCCATATGGTCGAGATGCTAGTGATCTACGATTAGGGTATGATGAGCGTGTTGATTCAATAACGTTTACAAATGACCAAACACTAAATGTTTCAGTGAGTATCTAAATGATTAAAGCTAAACAAAGGCCGGGTTTTGGCCCAACTAGGCTGTGTCGTAGGGCAGGGATGTATCGAAATTTCGACTTTCAAGTGCGAGTCCTGAAGGCACTGATGAATATAAGAGTTGTGAAATCACATAATAATCACTGATCTAGGCCAGGTAGGGCGGTTCGGTCCTCTATGAGTTGTAACATTCTGGTTGTCGCAATATTGAAGAAACTCCCTCAATGTGAGCTAGGAGCCAATTCAAGCATCTTCCCCAACAGCCATCATACTGTGTTTGTGTTCTTCTCTCTGGCCTGCCTCCTTTTAATGCCAACGAGATCTTTCAGTCATCCCAGTTGCAACGTCCAACGTCCTTTCTGTCAACGCCTTAACCAGGTTTGTAATAATGATTACCACCCAAATATATCCGTTGATGACTTCAACATTATCAGTTTCAATTAAGGCCATTCGTCAGTGACTATATTGTAACTTGTTTGGCTGATGATACCAACAGTGCAGACACTACTGCTAATAAAACTGACTCGCAACTCATCTTCTCACTTACGTGGAAAAATAAGTACTTCAGCAAAGGTATTGTTTTCCTTCTCGTGGATTAATCTGCAGGCGATCTGCTTTGGTAGAGCCTCATGTTGTAGTTATGGTTGGCAATGGTAGTGCTGCCACTGACATTTGAAGTATAAAAAACTTGTTTATAGAATACAAGTCAGGCAGGCATCGCATATCAGGGTTGCATGTATTCAGTTTTGTATTATTGCTGTGAACACTATTAATCCCGGTATATTATGACGGAATTGTCGGGCGGTCAGGTCTTATCGGACCCTTGTGTGACACCTGGGCAGCGACTAGTCAGTCCAAAAGTTTGCTCGCCAGGGGTCTTGCCTCCCAAGGGCCCTCGAAAACAACAAGTAAGGCCCTGATGCATATTGTACAACCAACTTCATTTACTAATAAAATGCAAGTTGTTGCGACAGTTTCTATTGGCCCCTTATTGTAAACTTCAGACAAATTCCGCTATGACAGTTACATATACTTATTAAATATGTTTTTTGAAAGTCTAAATTTAATTTCAATCAATCAAATCTATTGGAATCGACAATAGCATCTATGATTAATTTGCAGGTAAATTCCCCAGGAATGCGGATATCTGTTTCACGCGGACCAGAATCTGTTTATGGTATCGTTTTACTTGATAATGATGACTATGGTTTATATAGTGACTGGGTTCATGAATATTCAAACATCGACGACAGGGTTGTGACCTACGCAAGGGAAGATTTGATGGCTTTCACTGGCACCGCGGACTTTAAGCTAGAATTTGTGTTTGTCTTCACATGGGATCTTTACTCACGCCAGACATCTGAGTCGTACACTGCGCAAGCAGTATTAGTGTTTACTGGATGCGACGAGGCATATCTGATTTTGAACTATCGGGACATCAATGTTTTACCAGCATCATCGAAATATTCTGCGATTGTCGCTTACTCGGAATGTGAGACCAACTACAAATACCACCCGGTCCCTAATGATCCTTGTTTAGCGAGTCAGCTAGAGCGATATGGAAACACAGGTGAGTGGAAATAACCACTGATCAATTTCACTAATTATACTGAAAGTAGATGAAATACTTTTTTGACTTTTACGCCTCAATATGGTTTTTGATGCAAATAATATCATATGAGATTCTCAGAAGATTGTTTCTATTTCTATTTAAGGAATACCGGGTCGTTGGATATATGAATTGTCAGAATTTCCATGTTTGTCAAAGAATGTCACAAAGATTGGTGAGAGAGAGTATTTCTTGTAATAATTGTTCCCAGCAATACCAGAATTACATACATGTAATAATGCTCTCTTATTCTAGCGCGAGATCAATGTAGTTTTACATTGGTTGAAAATGTTCGTCCAAATGTCGCCACTCTAAGAGAACGATTCACTTACCCACGCGCTGGTGCAAGAGTTAACATCGACACATTTAGTGACTGTCAATTCGCCTGTTCCCTGGACCAGATGTGTCACTCTTGGGCTTACAAGACCGAGATCAACTCATGTCTGCTTAGTCTAGTGACTTATGATAATAAAACAAATGATGTCCCCGGGTCAGAGGGGTATGTCCTGTTCTATTATTTTCCGCAGGAGGAGACAAGAAACTGCCCAAGCAAAAGTGAGTTTCTCTCGGAAAAGAATTCAGTCAAATTTGTGAACTTGTTGTCATGTGAAGTAACTTATGTCAAAAAATGTTTTTTTTCTTTTGCAGCACCAATTTTTGGTAAGACAGCTTTTCAACATTTTATCGAGGGTACTGCTCATGGTCATGTCAATTATATTATACAGCTTACAATAATTATACATCATACTATACATGTATACAATTTGTTGTTCCTAATCATATGTAACAGTTAGGGATAACTAAATGGGCCCATTTGCATTATAAACACACGGATTGTATATTCTCATATTTGTCACAGAGAGATTGTACCCCTTTGGAGCACGGACATCAGATCAGAGATTATTTCAGGCTGGAGAAGTAAATGGAACCAATATACCTGTCTCAGTCAATATTTTCTGTAACGATTTCAATTATATGCAGGTATGGTATTATAATTTATATCTCCCATTCCAGATACATGATTTTATTGTTTGAAATATTATCGTAAAACACAGAAGTCAGATATTTGCTGTCGATTTGTTTAGAAGGCTACACCCAAATATGAGACTATAATTAATATCCGCAGAATCTTAATCCTTAATATCCTTAATTTAGGTTGATGTGGACGGAGTCCTGCTTTCTAGGTCAGCAAATATTACAATTGACTGGATACAAACAATAATAGAAGACGTAGAGGGTCAGACAGTATTTATCCAAATGGGATATGGGAAGGAACGATTTGTACATCCTGATTACGCTATCTGGTTTGGAGTCTATGATGGCAATAATACAGAGATTGCCAATCGAGCTAAGGCTGATGTCGAGCAGATTGTAGGGGTCGGTTGTTTTGAACCAGCACAAATTGTGGTTGTAACCTGGGATATGACGTTCGACGAGGAAACGCCTTGGGTATTAAGTGACTTCATTACTTAAATCATGTTCCCTAGATAGGTTCAAGACAAGATAGAAACAAGACAATGGTGAACAATGTCCCGCCACGAACCCTTTCATTCATATATTTGCCCACGCTTTCCTTATGAAGACGTATGACTCGGGCTTAATCAGCCTTATGATTAACTGCATTTTCTCTCGGAACATAGCAATTTAATGACATGATTGTGTTCAGCCATTTTTAGGGCAGCTGGTGATAGTTGAAGAAGAGGATACAGGAGAGGTTTTTGTTATAATAGCCGCTGGACACTTTATTAGCGACGATATTTTAGCAGAACTATGGATTGTGGGATACAATAAATGGCATGAAGTGAAGGTGATCAGTCCTGCCCTGTCACAGACAGAGGACAATATGTGGCACAATGTACCTGGGTATACAGGTAAACGTCCAATCATAGCATACCGCATCCATAATTAACGAATGGAGATTACGTTGGCTGAATATGGGAACTGTCTGTGTTAATTTAAGGCGCTCCGGGAAAATGGGTAAAACAAGTTTCAAATGGAGTTGCCTGTTTGGTACCACCTTCAGAGTTTCTAGCAGAATGTCTGCATGGAACTGAGCCAGTCATAAAAATACAAGGTAACCCTTATATTTCTTCCACCTTAAGCTCTATAGCGTGAGGGACAGTATCTCAACTTAAATAAAGGTAAAGTTCTAGACTTCTTTCTCTGCAGAAACCTCACCATTATATCCATATGGCCTAGACGCTGGAGATGAATTGCGTGTATACTACTTTAAAGATGCATTTACCTTAACAGATGGAGAAACTCTCAACATTTCGGTGAGTTTCTAAGCGCACATGTGGGCATGTATGACAACACTAGTACATCATTTAATCAAATGGCTTGTGAAATATTTTCCTCTTTTTTTTCGAGATTTCTGGGTTTAACACTATCTACATATCAAATGGACTTGAAATGGTCTATGATATTCAATTGATTTTTGACGAGACATCGCCTAATCCTTTAACAACCTGGATTCATAAGTACTCCAACTCGAATGACCAGAATGGTGTCCTAACCCAAGCTACTGAAGATATCCAGGCGTTTAATTATGCTGCAGAATTCCGTCCAGAATATGTGTTTGTCATAACATTGACAAACTTCTCGTTTCCGCCAAATGCTGAGGTAACTTAAATGTCTCTCCCAGACACGGGGAAGCTCCACTTGGGAACAGTAATTACAGCAATTAGCCTAAATAAGACTATTGGTGATTTAACACTCATCATTTTAACAATAATTTGTGACCTAACGTGAACAGTCATCAGAAATAATTATGATTTTATCCATACTAGGACTCTATCGTGCAAGCAGTAATCGCCTTTTCCAGACGCAGAGAGGCATATTTGATAACGAACTTCTACAAATTCCCGTTCATAAATGCTTCATCTCTATATACTTGGATTGATACCGTCACTTTTGAAATATATCACCCAGTGCCCTTTGGCAATCCTTGTTTAGCTAATCAGTTGCAGCGATACGGAAACACGGGTAAGTGACATTTTCTCGTCCGTAATTTTATCAATGACTTCTGCCACGAATGTTGACATGCCATTACTTTTCTTAAGTGGTCAAATATGACTTTTAAAACAGTTAGGATTGTTTTAATATTGTTTCTCATGTTTACATCAGGAACACCAGGCAGATGGATGTATGATTTATCCATTATAGATAAGGATAATACCTGCTCTAAATTTGGTACTGACATTCATAGAAAAGATTGACTTGTGACTCAAACGAAAGAATGTTTGATTTAGTTTAAGAATCATTTCTATTCATATTAGATTACTGCAACGCTGGAGGGACACCTTGTTATAATGGAGGATTATGTGTTAATAAAGAAAACGGGTTTGTTTGTGAATGTTCACATGGTTGGCATGGACAACGATGTACCGACGGTAAGATGCCTGTCTATATCTCGGTCTATTTAGACCAACTACATACTTCTAACATACAGACGATTCAAATTGGACATTACAAAGTAATTAGTATCATCCTCTGTTACTGTTGATGTCAATGTGCTATCCTACAATATGAGAAAATTTACATTTGTCACGCTGAGCATTGTGCGTATCAATCTAACACCGTCGTTGCTAACAACATCTGAATTTGACCTTCCAAATTGACTGATAAACAGGATTTATCGATACATTTTGACCCCTAGTACCCCATAACAGACTATTTAATTTGCTATTTTATCGTTATTTTCACAATTGTTTCCCCCCATGTTATCCTCATTTTTGCGTTATTTTGACACATTTTTGCGTTATTTTTACTCATTTTTGCTTATTATTACCTCTTTTTTGCTCATTTTTGTCCATTAATACCTCATTATCCCTTATTATTATTCACCTTCTTGTTAGTATTATTCATTTCTCCTCATTTACGTGTACTATTTTGATCTGATTGTTCATTTCCCCTTTTTTCACGTATTACACGATTCGCGTGCTATGCAGCTACATTTATAAAACTTTGCGCCATCATGTTGTTGCATTAACATTCTTAGAAAATCACATAAAACTTTCTACAGGGCATTTCTGAGCACCTGTCTCAAGGATCATTTGGGTTTAAATTGGTATTGATCAGACGATCATTCTAGAGAACACCATCAACAAAATAGAAACTACCTTACTTCCGTAAATATAAGCCAATTTGATGATTCATTACCTTGCAGGAATACTGTTTCCTCATGGATCGGAGACAAATGATACCAATTTGATACGATCTGGAGTTTATCAAAATGCAGACGATTCATATCCGAAGCCTTTCCTTATAAACAATGGAATGAACTTTATTTGCGATAGATATAGAACGTTTTATGTAAGTATTGTAGACAACTGATTGAATACATAACATTTAAAAAGTATGAGTTGATATAGAAGTGTCTGTTTTGACTTTTTAGACAAATATAAATGGTTTTGTGACTCTTGGAACAGCCTTCACACAGCACATACCTACAACATTTCCCGTCCCTGGACGTGAAGATTTAGCGATTATCGCTCCTTTCTGGGCAGATTTTGATGCAACCGGAAAAGATCCTGATAATAAACAAGAATCAACAATCTGGCTACATGAATATGTCACTCATGACGTCACTCTAGCTGATGATGTCACATTAAGAGTTATGAACTTGGTAAAGAGTGACGTGAGAGAATATGTGGGTGACTCAGGATTCCAGCCGACAACAGTAATAGTCATTACCTGGAGTAACATGATTTATGTCCCTTATCAGAAAAATAAAAAAGAGGTATGCAAATTAGATTAAATTAGTCACAAATTCACTGATAGATAGATTATGATATTAGTCTGTATGTCCGAATTCAAATTTCTGCTTTGTTGAGTAGCAGTGACTTTTGCTCCTTTTCAGAAAGCGTATTTCCAGATGGTTTTATCAGAAGATCTGAGAACGTACAGGAGTTATTTAATTTTGAACTATATTGCTACAAAGGACATACAATCTCACAGACCTGTGACTGCTGGTTGGAGTGGGGGACCAAACTCTGTCTATAATCATTTTACCTCAAACACCACCTCTGCCAATAAACTAGCAAGTCTCACTGGAAACACAGGTTGGTTATTGTGTAGTAGACTGTTATTGGGATATTTGAAACTGTATGTCATGAACATTGTTTAAGAAATAGGTAGCAAAGCAATGTAAGCATGAGCTTAATCTGAGACAGATGGTAAGACAATAACAAATATCACGGATAAATGATTTGTGAATATTGGAGTATGAATATTCTATTTCAATTTCCTATAGATTAACTTCATTGTTTAGGTATTCCAGGGAAGTATTTATTTAAAACATCAACCTGTGAATATGACCAGGGGAGATTAAGTCCTGCCTCTAAATGTCTGAGATGGTATGAGAAAGAGAGGGCAGCTTTCCCCCAGTATATGACAGAGATCAGAAACAAGGAGGAGGCTCTCAATGAAACATTTCCTGTTTGTCCTTGTCTATTTGAACAAGTAATAAGAGATCCTAGATTCTCAGTGGACCAAAACACGATGTGTGCTTATCTTTTCTTCACCCAGTTCGGTACCTACAGCAAGGTAACTTACATTTACTGAAGTATAATATGAGTAGTTCTTAATGATATTTCACTTCCATTCCATTCAATGCATATTTTCTCCAATAGCCATATAAAAAATACACTTCCTTACTCCATACAGCAATGTTGTTACGACGACACCATGCCAAATCAAAATTTACTGACAAGAGCTGCCGTTACCTCCGGATCATTCCTGAGGTACAACAAATTCAGCACCAAGCTGAAATATGCTCAGGAGGATGAGGAACCTAAGAGGTGGTGCTGTATTCAGAGTAATTATTGTAACAGGTTTTACCAAGTCCGACCTATAGATTATTGCGCTGGGTATGAGGCACAGAGAATAGGTGATTGTTGATATATTACAAACGTTTTAAAGGAAAACATAAGACAAAATATGAAATATGCAGGATGATGTCATAAATCCGTTTTCCAGGTTGGAGTCTGGGTGACCCACACTACAGGACAATAGATGGCCTAGCTTACAGTTACAACGGAGTAGGAGAACAATGGCTTATCAAAGGAGAAACATTTAGCCTACAAGGGAGAACTGCCAGGGAAACAGTTGATGGGATAATGATGAACGGGAGTGTGTTTGCTGCTTTTTCCGCAGAAGATTTGGAATCGAATTCACCTCGAATTCACGTCGCTTTGGACAAGGATAGAAATCGTGAGAATGAAATATCAAATAGCCTCAGCCAACTGTTTACAATCAGTGATTTGCAACACACCGTCGAAATTATACAATACGTATGTAATATGTTGAATATAAAATCCTAGATAATTTGCATGATCAGGTTTGGAAATTGTGTTGAATGATAACATTACAACTATTGATGGAGAAGAGAATGATATTAGTGATTGGTTTGAAACAGCTGCGGATGCAACTGAGCATAGGAGAAATAATATCATATTTAGAAAACTCAACGAAAGCTTATTTGTATCATTTCAATCAGGTACAATTTATTAAAGATCTTACCATTATTATTGCATATACTATACTGTGTATCATGCAATTTCATTCAGGCTTTCTATCTGGACTATAATGGTTGTCTTCTTCTGTTGCCACTCTTATAACTGGATATCGTTTAAGGTGTATCTCTGACAATTAATAAGGGTGAGAAAAAACTAGACGTGGTCGTGGGACTAACATTAGCTATGTGGAATACAGTGTCAGGAATGCTTGGCAACTTCAATGGAAATATCACAGACGATCTTATGCTACCAAACGGAACAGTTTTATCGGATAGCTTAGCACAGGATGACGAATTTATCTTTCATAACTATGGAAAATTATGTAAGTACGCTTGTCGCATTGTTTGAAAAATGTACTTAAATCTAAAGCTCTGTCTTACATCACATCTTCTCATCCAAGTGCGAAGATACCTTCGGAAATTTACTTACACATTTAATTTATCAAACATATTTAAAATATTACTTGTGGTACAACTCGTTCAAAACTTTTTTTGACAGGGGAAATCGAAACATCAGAAACATTGTTTCATTATAAATCTGGTGAAAACCACGACACATTTTATGATGAAGAATTCATTCCAAGTTTTAAAGATGTAACCATTGATGATGTGCCCGAGGAAGATAGACAAGAAGTGGAGGAAACTTGTTACAGCAATCAAACCGATTCCCTGTCAACTAGGAACTGCTTATATGATTACCTTGCTACGCAAAGTGTAGGTTTTGCGAGGGAAACCTTTGAAAAGGAAAAGGCACAGAAAGCAGAGAAAATAAGAATAGGTATGAATTTATGGATATGAAGGAATGGGTTGAAGCTCGTGAGTTACGCCAAAACCCAGGGTCTTTGGAGGGGCATTAAAATCCATGGTTTAACCCAATATGGCTTATTATAATTATACACTCAACCAGCATATTGAATAGTTTCAGTCCTAAACTTGTCCTATAAGTAGTACAAGCTATATTGACTAAAGTTTTGGAGTAAAACGGTATAAAACATTATTTATTTCAAACCCTTCTATTATTCTTAATTCATAATTAAAAGACATTTAAACCCAATTTTCCACTGAAGCCTATCATCATTGGTATGTCACTGATGAACAAAACATATTGAAGTAATCGGAAACACTGTTTGATTATCTATGCTTTATTTGTCTTCCCAATTAATTCACTTTGTTGTCTTTACAGGAAAAATTATACCTGTAATCACGTGCGAAAGTGACAATATTCAGATACAAGTTGGGGCGGACACACATTTTTCTTGTAAGTGCATTGGAGAAGGAGAGTGTCAATCATTGACGCTGAGCCCAGAAATAGAACCGGATAATGCCGTTGTGACGCCATCTTTTGACGATGAAACAAGCAGTAGTACAGTTCATTTGGTCTGGAATGAAATTTCTGCAAACATAACACCACTTGCTCTTCAAGAAAACGGACTTGTGTGAGTAGGGTTTATTACTTGTATCTTTTCATGGTTGTATCTAATGTCAGAAATATTCATTTCAGTCACAAATTATACATTATCAATATATCATTTATCTACGATTTAGTCTAAAAGGATACTCACAGAATGGTTTTGCGAGTGCAGACGGGCTAACTGTACACATAAGAGTCTGTAACTGTGGAGGAGGAGTAAAGGAGAAATGCATAACCTGCTTATGGGATATTTTTATCGATGATGGTGCCAAATTCTCAGATGCAGTGCCTTATGTCTGCTCCCCCGAATGGATCTGTTCATCAGTATACATCATTTTACCATCAACGATAAGCAAAATATTTCTATAGTGGCGTTGATATTCAAGGTACCACTTGTGAAAAATACAACCCCGATTGTTCAACATGTGGTGGGGTTTGCCAACCACTTGAAGAGGAGGAGTTTATTCTTCTTAAAAAATCAAATGACAATGCCAAAGCTTATAATTGCACCTGTCCCATTGGATATATGTTATCATCAGATGGAACAAAATGCATAGGTTAGTGCATGGAAATGTATCAATCAAATTTGGCAGCTTTGACACGGAGTTTCGAATTTTAAAGCAACTAATCAACAAACAGCATCGGAAAACGTTTACTATACACTTGTGAGGTAAAGTTGTTCAAGGTGATGTGGTTTATTACAGACGTAAACGAGTGTGAAACATCTGGACAGCACAGCTGTAGTGGAGTGGATGTAGAATCCTATAAATGCAGAAACACTGAAGGATCATATGAATGTGATTGCATGGAAAACTACCATCCACCGAATAATACGCAATTCTGCGAAGGTAATTTTAATATATCATGATAAACACCGAATACCTCATTAAATTAGCAGTTCCTCAATTTGAGCCACATACAGATTTTTTAGAAAAATAGGTCTAACTTAGGTACTATCTAAATTAGTTAGCATGAACTTTTTCAATGAGCAATTTCACAATTCTAAATAACACAGTTGCGAAACCATTTGGCCCTCCCTTGCCTGATTCAAACATGTTTTAATACTGCAGACACAGATGAATGTATTAATGGAGATCACACCTGTCCACATGTGTGTAAGAACACGAATGGGAGTTACACATGTGAATGTTTTGACGGCTATGATGATGTGGATGGAGACGGCAGGAATTGTACTGGAGATCCTTGTGACGGCGCTTGTGAAGGTCCTTGTCAATATAACAACATCACACAGGAAGCCGTCTGCTCATGTGAACCTGGATTTATTCTGGATAATGGAACGTCATGCCTTAGTAAGATTAATTTAGATGCTGTATTATTTTCCACAACACAATTGCGTAACATATTGATCAATACTCCTGCTTGTGATGCTGAATCTTTATTTTGCTCCCCTTGGCTCTCTTGTTTGACAATTGAAAAAAACTGAGCTATATTAGTGGATCGAGAACAGATGTTGAGTATTTGCTTGAGAAAGTGCTGCTGTATTTATGTATTATGTGTACCAGATTTTGATGAGTGTGAGGAAGATGTGGATTTATGTGATGGTGACTGCACAGATGGAGATCCTAAAGTGGATGGATACTGCTACAACTGCTCTTGTCCGCCAGGAAGTAAACTTGTCGGCAAATATCAATGCAAAGGTAAATAATCCAGATTAATAATCAAATCCTTAATATGCCAATTACAAGACACGCATTTTCTTCACGTCGATAGTGTTAATTACCATTCCCTAATTCGATTTTATATAAATACCATTGGCAAATGTTAAAGCAAGGGTAATAATAATAATCCTGACTAAACGAAATCAGCTCGATTAACATTATCTGGCTATTGTATATAAACAGAATGTGAGCCACCTTACTGGGGTGAGGACTGTGCTGGTGAATGTAGATGTAGAGATATAAACACTGACTGTTCGCCAGAGACAGGATGTGAGGATTGTCCTGCAGGTTTTACAGGGGGGTCCTGTGATGTGGATGTGGATGAGTGTCTCACATCTGACATATGTGGAGGACACTCCTCCTGTAATAACACATATGGCAGCTACGGGTGCGACTGTGAGGAGGGATACGAGAAATTACTAGATACATGTATGGGTAAGTAGTCAATATACATGTATATATATTTATATGTATTTCTCCAAACAATGGTATCAATAAACAGAAATTGTCATCCTCATACTCATAAAATTGTGATTGTGATTGCGTACAAAATTAGACTTAATATGACGATCGGTTATCAGCTTGGCTCCAAGCTGAAGTAATCACTCTAAATTAAAATTGTTAAGAAAATGTGTCCCTTCTCCAAAATATTTTACAATACAAACATATTTATATTTTAATGTAAATAGTCACATTTAGATATGATATAGCTATATAAATATCAATTGTAACTAATTAATATTTTTGTAAGAAAAAGGTCAGCAGCAGGAATTTCACAACATATGACCAAGCATCTTACTTTAAAAATGAGTTGTATGTATTAGATGCACGCCAATTCTTGGGCAATATTCTTATAGTACAACTTAATATTAATTTCTTGGCACAATTATAACATGCTAAATTGAAAATAAAATAAACCGCTCCCTCCTTTTATTTGACATAAGAAAAATCTCACCCTATTTGTTAAATTACAATTAGAAAAAAACTCTTCATAATTTTCTTTTTCAAGTCTTGTTTTCATTTGTCTTCCATTGACAGCGATATGTCCTTGTGCATTGAAAAGTTATTTACATGATCCTTGTTTGAATGGTGGAATTTGCTCCTCCTTTAATCAGTCTGCTTATGCATGTCTGAATTGTTCTCATGGTTGGACTGGAGGCAGATGTGAAATAAGTAAATGTTTTCAAAACATTTTCAGAACAGGATTCTTGAATAGTTAGTTACATCATACTAATAAGGAGTGATATTTTCATTTCACAATTACGTTATCAATTCTTTGTAGATATTGACGACTGTTACATAGGAGAAGGGGAAAGTCGATGCTTAAATGACGGCAACTGTACAGATCTAGTTGATGAGTTTGAGTGTGATTGCAAGGAATATTACACAGGGAAGATTTGTCAAGTTCTAAGTAAGTTCGAAACACATACCAGGTGATCTTAATGGTGTTCAAGCAGTCTTTGGTTGTGACCGGTTTACATTTAGTGAGATTGCATTATTTACAGATTGTCCAAAAAGAAGATGGGGTGATGATTGTAGATATGAATGTAACTGTAAGGATGAACAGACTCCCTGTTTATTGCATGACGGGTGTGAAGATTGTAAATCCGGATGGACTGGACCGTGGTGCAATGAAACCATTGCTATAACAACCTTATCATCATCCACCCCCTCAACAACCTCGAAAACATTCACAATAACAACCTCAACCTCTACAACACCAAATGCTGAATCAACAACCCTATCTTCAACCACCCCAGCCACCACAACACCACATGCTGAAACAACAACTCAATCATCAACAACAACAGCTACTACAACACCACATGTTGAAACAACAACTCAATCACCAACAACACCAGCCAGAACAACACCACATGCTAAAACAACAACTCAATCACCAACAACACGAGCCACTTCAGCACCACATGTTGAAACAACAACTCAATCACCAACAACACCAGCCACTACAACACCACATGGAGAAACAACAACTCAATCACCAGCCACTACAACACCACATGTTGAAACAACAACTCAATCACAAACAACACCAGCCACTACAACACCACATGCTGAAACAACAACTCAATCATCAACAACACCAGCCACTACAACACCAAATGTAAAAACAACAACTCAATCACGAACAACACCAGCCACTACAGCACCACATGCTGAAACAACAACTGAATCACCAACAACACCAGGCGCTACAACACCACATGCTGAAACAACAACTCAACCACCAGCCACTACAACACCACATGTTGAAACAACAACTCAATCACCAGCCACTGCAACACCACAAGCTGAAACAACAACTCAATCACCAACAACACCAGCCACTACAACATCACATGTTGAAACAACAACTCAATCACCAACAACCCCAGCCAATATAACAATCCACGTTGAAACAACAACTCAATCACCAACAACCCCAGCCACTACAACACCACATGCTGAAACAGACACGCCTTCCTCGGGCACCAAAACACCAACTGAAATAGTATTGTCATCAGACAGCATTCATATCTACGAAATCGTCATCAACAGTTACTCTGACAAGCCCCAAATCAGAGGGAAGTACAGATACCCCAGATAGCAACACAGACGCCCCACAAGGGAA
The DNA here is from genome assembly GCA_035585475.1 of Armandia brevis. NCBI lineage: Eukaryota > Metazoa > Annelida > Polychaeta > Opheliidae > Armandia > Armandia brevis. The sequence goes on along the minus strand of JAXGGS010086762.1, from coordinate 5,071 downwards.
GTCCATTGGGACCGCAGTTAGCATAGCGGTAACATTAGCATCTATTGTGGTCGCAGCGGTTGGAATGCTTATCTATTGCTACAGGTTAGAATTAGCTAAATCGAAAGTTAATTCTGTAGTTGAACCATCTTTGATTAAATCGGTAAATTACAATAATTACAGCAACAACTTTTCTTTTAACAAGTCAAATCAGCGACCAAATTCTGTAATTACAAGATATTCGCCCAGATATGGGAGTGGTCCATAGCATTCAACACTTCGTATTGAAAGGGTGATCTGCTATATACATAATAATGAAGCTAATAACTTAGTTGTAACATTATTGATAAATGTGCACAATAAAATTATAATTAATCGAAATATTTAAAACATTCGACAAATCATTGATAACTATATAATCACTTTATTTAATGCATGTGCGTCCTAAATTTGAAATCTTCAATGAACCAGTTTAATTGTCATAGCTATTGGTTTCATCAATGTTTTTCAATGATGAAACATTGTTTAATTCCGTTGAATGGGTAACTATTCCAACAGTTTAACGGCTTGAGGAATTTTTAAAAGCATTTACCTCAGAGTTTCTATGCTGCAGATAACAAATGATTATGAGGACTAATAAACCTAATAAAATATGTGATCTTCTTGTTCATTGAATTAAGTAAAATATTTAACTACAATACAATTGATCTCTCAAATATATGAATATTTGTCTGTATTTGTTGTTATGATTTCGGGACCCTGCGATTTCGATATCAGCTAGGAAATGTGTTCAGCTATAACGGTTTTTACAAGATAATCTGAAGTGGAATTCCACTAAACGCATCGAGTAATCCGCACCTTATATTCATTTCCATACACTAAGATAACATGATATATATGTATTGATCAATGCTGCATCTGACCAACTTGTGTACCAGTCCATATTAAATTCATACAAACATAATCAATATGGCAAAAGGGCCGAGTCAATATTTAGGAATTGGGAGGGCTGGGCAAAATATTGGGAGGTCATAATTTTATTTTTGAATCTATTGGGAGGGTCCAATTTTATTTGGGGCATTTTGATGATATTATAGAATGATGATAAATAATTAATGATGATGAAAATTAATTAGGGAAGATTAAATATGTTATAGCAATATCCTTTACTATGGACAAAAATGAGAATTGGTTTTAGGAAAATATTTCGGGATAGGAGGTAAAATGATACAAGATAAAGAAGTATTTGTAAAACTAAATCAAAATTATTACAAATAATTACAAATAAAATGGGATGTGTGACGGTAGATCGGAATATTAATAATCATGTCTGTCATGGGATAATTGGTATGATAATGTAAATTTTTTTTGGTAAAGATAGAATTATGCAACAATAATTAAGAATGATGTCGGATATTGTTGGATATTGCCGGATATTGCCGGATAATAACAAATTGTGTGTGTGACTGGGAGCGCGAGGGGCAGCAGGGTGTAACAGGGGCTCTGTGTGTGTCCCCAGGAGCGCGAGGGGCAGCATGGTTCAATGGGGGCTCCGTATGTGTCACCGGGAGCGCGAGGCTAATCAGCATCAGCGCAGCCTCTGACAAACATTTTTTTGTCACAACACACTGCTTAACAGCGCGACATTTGAGCAGTTATGTTTCTGTGAGCGATTGTGCATCATCGCATTGGGCATAATGTTTACTCCCTGTGGGTTAATCTTCTTGGTTGACCCAAACTAGCCATGTTTCCAGCGGTGTATTGAGAAAAGTCATGCCGCATAATGGCAGAACATGTTTTACCTGTTTTTCTTTTTCTCTCCTAGTAAATTGAAGCTTGGACAAACATGCCCAATCCTTTTGTTGTGTCTACCTTTTTTGTCCCGTTGTGAGGCCACGCATTGAGTTGTGACTGTCCTAGTTTTCAATAAACCCAGGCTATTTGAATGCTCTCCTTTAAAACAATAGACAGTCAGAGAATTTTTTTGTTAAAGCGCTGTGTTAAGCAGTGTGCTGTGACAAAAAAAATTTGGTCACACATACAGAGCCCCTGTTACCCTGTTGCACCTCGCGCTCCCGGTGACACAGAGCCCAGCTCATTCAGCGCGGCCTCTGACAAAAAAATTCTGTCAGAAATTTGTTTAGTCAGAGCGCTTTGTTAAGCAGTGTGCTGTGACAAAAATGTTTGCTCCCATTACACCATGCTGCCCATCGTGCTCCCGGTTGCATTTGAAAGGGCCAATAAAACAGATATGTGGAAGCTTTTCAGATCGGCTGGTCAGATACAACAATGATATGTCAGGATAAGTGCGGATAAGTGCGGATATTGGCGGATATTAGAGATTTTTTTTAAACATTCGCCGGATAAGTAGAAATGGTAAAAAAATATTGCAAAATTATGAAGAGTAAGTACAAAATAGTATGAATTAGAGAGGAATAGGCATTATAATATCCTAAAATGTTTGTTAATATTGTGGAATAATTGCCGGATAAATGATGATTAATTATGTGAACAATTATGATATGATGTGTTAATGAATGATTTTTTTAAATTAAGAAAAATTGCCCAAAATGCCCCAAGTGACTGTCAGCCTACATAGGTAGGGTCATAATTTGTTTACAACGATATATAGGGAGGGTTTTAATTTTCATAAAAAGTCGATCGGATCCAAATTTTAAAATTGTGCAGTTTAATAATATTGGGTCTATTAGATTATCTGGATTAGAACTGACGAAGTAACTCCGGACATGCACTAAAGTTAATCAACCGAAACGGTGCATTTAAGACAATGACTAAACTGTGACAAGCGTTAAGCTCATCTTAACTATTCGGAACGACAAATATTAGTCTCTTACATTAAACATGTCAATATATTTCTAACAGAGTCAAGGGATCTGTGAATATTATATAGGGGAGGGTCGAGGGATCTGTGAATATTATAGAGAGGGAGGGTCGAAGGACCTGGGAATATTATAGCGGGGGAGGGTCGAGGGACCTGTGGGATGTTTTAATATTAGAAATACAGGCAGATTACCCTCGCAGTCATGACAGAATACCCCTCTCCCCGGTTTACTTGGCAGATTATCCTTGCAGGCCGGACAGAATACCCCTCTCCCCGCCCCGTAACCAAGCAGATTACAATCGAAAGGTGATGATTATTAGTTGGCAACCTAAATGAGGTACTCACTCCTAAGCAGCGTATAGAGTACTACGGTAGGCGTATACTTATAAACGCTTATCCCCCTATAGAAAAGTGTAGGAGTGTGAACGAGGTCGTGATGTGAGGGGAAGTGTCCTCCGGCGGCCCCTTCTGAACCGTGTTCTTCTGTTCTTCAAGATCTTGTCAGTCGGCTTAATTAGATTTCTGAAACAGTGTTTCGTTCCTGAAATTTCGGACAAAGCTATAAACCGGACTATTGTACAAAACTCGATACCATGCACAACTGGGTATTGTGACGTCACCAGTCTCAATATGCCAAATAAGGAAGTTATTTTGGCGAGGATTCCCCCTGTAAAAAAAATGAAAAAAATAAAATGATTTCTGCTATTGGAAATATATTAGCCTCGTATTTCCGTCTACTCTACAATAGTCGTATCACATCGGGTATATTAAAATTACCGCGCCTATTAATTAATTTTATCTGGCAATTGCCTAAGAGATTTTATTGCGCACCAAAGACGAAATATCACTGTTTATAACCTCTAGTAGCGGATGGTGTCTAAGTAAAGGATAGCATGGATCGTTGATAATACCGTAGAGATTTTTTGATAACATTCCGTAATTAGCTTGGCTTTTTCTAATGGCTGAGTTATTAAAGGGTACAATGTTCAGAAATTCTAGCAGAGAAGATGACACAAAGTAGTAACAGAAACAGTAATAATCAGTTATGTTTAATACCACGACAGATTTTCTGGTGACAGCAATAATTATTGATGATGAGCTACCAAAAATGTGTTTGTATTTCACATGATAATACAAGACATAGCATATTCATAATCCCAATATATTTGTCAACAATATTTTTACCAGAATTATGGATTATCTAAAAATTAAGATTTTTTTGTAAATATCTCTGATTTACAACACATAACAACATTTTTAGACATCAGAATCGAAAAAAACATACCCCCGGTACAACGTACAATGTATAATAATTTTCATATATTGGAATAATCTCTTTTATTACCTGTAAAGAAATGGCGTGGCTTGAATTAGACGAATATGGTAATATCGATACATCACTTTTGTTTAAAAGGTAATTAAATGCATAAACATCCGATAACAAAATTTCTTTGGACAAAGTCTAATACGTGTAGGTTATGGTGAATTAGGGTACCACAGATAGATCGATGGGCACAGGGTCGTGGTCAGTTTTGAACGTCTTCATAACATGATAAGCAAACTAATACGCAAGTTATGTGAACGGATTGCATAGGCCAGCATCTATGGGCTTAACCGAATACTAATTTGTTTGACCGTAAACATTTTGCAACAATAAAATATAAGTGAGAAATACAAATGTACAACCATAAGTAGATTACACTGTTTGTAAAATGTAAATTGCGTAACTTCCCTTATTAACTATATAATAATCATAATAATAATTGTAAAATTACAACGATATTTGAATAATCAATTGTATAGCTCGGTATACGAGGATCGTGAGCCATATAAAAAAATCAAATATAAAACCACATGTGTATACAAACAATTAATAAATTATGTGAAACTTTGATATCCAGTATCACATATCATCTATGTTTATCCTGGCAAAATTGTTGAATGCTGACAACAAAATCACAAGAGCAATTTGGGGTATAAAACCGTTGTCTGAATTGGTCAGTTTTTTAAATATCATATATCAATTAAATATTAAGTTTTTATCATCTAAACTATTTACCCAAGTAAAACATTTGACTAGACTAGATAGGGATCTACTATTTGAGATCTAAGACTCGAGTACATGCCAATGTGTGTAAAGGTGTTCGGTTGCACGTGGTAAGCTTTGAGATCTCCGTTCACACGAAGGAAATCCTCTATGGCCGTGTCCTTGCCGTAGTTTTTGCCACATTTGATATTAGTCAGGTACTC
>JAXGGS010086650.1:37218-48442 GCA_035585475.1 Armandia brevis | reverse complement strand
AGTAGGGTATTGTGGGCGGATACCACGGCGAAGCTAAATAAAAAGGAAGCAGATTGCATGACCTCGAGTGAATGGCTTCCCAGCTGGCGTCCTCCAGAAATCTTCTCTCTCACTCTCGTCATGACATCATAAATGAAGAGATATTGCGGTGATTCACCCTCAGCCGTCAGTGTGTGCGCTGTCTACACAGTCGCAAAGATGTCACAGAATTCATGTTCATCACTCGATCAGTAAATCACCCCTGTATGTAATACACGTGAGTAAGTACGGGGACTCAGACGGGGAGAAATATTTGAATGATTTACATGCACATTTTCCTCTCTGGTGGAATTGATTTAATGAATGGTAATGAGTCCGGCATGTTTTAATCATGGCTAATGACAATTAGCGTATCGGATTACGCCTTTTATTCGCAGCTTATGAATATTTCAGGTGATATGTTTTTGGCATACAATTCGATATCTAGTTGTTTATGCGTCGCTAATCTCGGTATGTGACCTCATCATAAATGGATGCAAACCACTCTGTTTCTCCATTAAGTAGTCTTCTACGACGTCAGAAAATAATATCATAAATACATAAAGAGAGCCTATATCTACCACGCTCAAGACAAGTAGTGACAGTGTGTGCTTGGGAAGGGTGTCACACATTGGTGTATGCCTATCGATGTGACCATTTTCATAAAAGCTTTTATTGCCTGTTATTGAAAATATCAAGAAAAAATCAACAAATCATGAAATCATATGATTACAATAGAGGTATAACAATGAATATTCGGAAGTTAATAAACAGAAGTAACAGCAATATCACAGAACTTGATATGGCACTTTTATATCAGTCGTGGAAGTCATGGAAGTTGCAGCCTCGCACAAATGAAAATCCCATCCAAATTGCATGCTTTAATATGAAGAATCTCTTCAATATGAAATGTAAATTTGCCAACTTTCCCTGATACTCATTCACCTGAGCTTGTATATATATGATATATTGATAAGTAATATATATGTTCCTCGATATCATATGCTACTTATTTGCCACGTGGTGCACGTGTTGTTTTACTCCCACACGCTGCGGGTGGAAGCAGCTCTCTGCATAGGTCTCCTGTTGATGGGCGCGGACTGAGCACGCACGGAGCGCTTCTTGCCCTGCTCGCCCCCCTTGTGGGAGCCGGGTGGGCGCGGCTCGAGCCTCTCTTGGCTGCCCGCCTCGTCTATCGCCGCCATGGAGAGTAGCGCGATATTGTACGCATCTTTAGGTATGATGTAGCGGCGCACGTGCTGGTGGTTGGCAGGATTCACGTACATGCCCGGCGGATATTTACAGGCGTGACTTTTCACAAGCACCGTGCCTCCTGGTATAGGTACATCGTCAGGGTTCTAAAACACAAACAAACGCACATATTGAGAGCAAATGCTGACTGGGATTTTTAATGCATGGCTACCAGCGTATCAGATGTAATTTATGCAAAAGAAATACTCACTTGTATAGAAAATCGTTTTAGCTCCTGTACCCGAGAAGTGACCCTCTTACCATCGTGGTCGTGCCTTTCGTGGAAGTTTTTAATTCGGTCTTCCAGCGACCTCAAGGCAGTGTCACTGGTTTGAGGGTCGAAGTTTTCCTCGTTCTGTTTATTTAGTCGGATTGTTGGCGCTGATTTAGGACGCATGATTCCCTCCCGAGCGGCGCTGGCTCTCCGATCCATCATGTTACAGATAAACTTGGCGCGGGTCGAGTTTCTCTCCAGCTGCTGGTCTCCCATGTCTAACACAATCTGCTTCACGTCATTGTCTTTTAAATGTTCGCGACCGATGTGCAACTGGCCGTCTTCAGGTAGATCGATCTCCGTTAAGCTAAATATTCCGTCTTTCCCATCTTCTGACTTGCCCGCAGGAACCAGACCAGTCTCCCCAGATCTGCCCTTTGATCCGGTAACTATGGATTTAGCCCTCGCCTTGTTGGCGCTCGACACCAGAAACCTGTTAACCGCGTGGTCCTTGTCCTGTAACGGTTTGGTCTCTTCGGTCCCTATCGTCAGTTTCTCGAGCTCTCGTCTGCTCCTGGGTTGTCTCATGGCGGCCCTCCTCGCCCTCTGTAGCCGTACCTCTCCGCTCTGCTTCCTCCCTGTTCGCCGACTCTGCAGTTCGGCAGACAGATGCCGCTTCGCCCGCTCTCGCGATTTGGTGATGTAATAAACCGAACCGGACACGGACGGCTCTATAAACGGCGAGCGGTTTTCTATAAACAGTCTTGTCAGTTGCGACACCATTAGGTCTTTATCGGTTTTGTAGTCGGAGGACTCCTTGTCCGGACTTGCCGGCCGCGTGGGGGACGTGTCCTGCTGTGTGTGAAGCGGGAGGTTTTTCTTCGGCTTCATATCTAATACTTTCCGCAATAGATGTCGGTAAATATCCACTTGAGCACCGAGTTTAGACTTCACCCTGGCTTGTAACTTGTTCTCCACGATGTCACGCAGCTGGTCCAGGGTGAAAGGGTTTTTCTTTATTATTAATCGCTCTATATTTTTGGTATCGAGAATGAAGACCTCGGTGTTGGCTGTGCATATGACAGATTGTGTGTGTGTTTCAAGTCCAAGAACAGTTTCTGCGTCACCTGCGGTAGAAAAACAACACAACTTCATGAGGTGTGTTTTATTGAGCATAGCACAATATCCATGTATAACATACTTGTAGTATCGTGATTAAATAGAATATTAACAATAAAACCACATTTTCCCACCGATCATTTCATTCTCGTCAACAAAGCAGACTGTCAGGGTTTTTTGCGAGAGTCGTTTTTCTGCCGATGCGTAGCCAATTCGTCTGCGAACCCTTATCTGTTCATTCATAGAGCTATCCCTCAACTTAGCCTCTTTCTTCTTATATTGTCTGGAACGATACGAATAACAAAGATAAAACAACTTCGAAGGTATTTACGTTATAGTTAACACAGTTTACTGCGATTTGACAACAGGATGCTACTAGGTAACTAAGGAATTTTAGAGTTTAAGCACATGTGAGTACAAATTGAGTGTAACGAGTAGAACACGTGGTTAAAGATTCAAGTAAAACTAACTATTGTTACTCCCCAACCAGCTTGTATAATGTCGTAGCCACCCAGATATTTATCACCAGGTGGGAGGGTTCACTGCTGAGAGACAATTACTCATCTTGGTGTCCTCTCTATTCCATTATTTATCCAGATATTACGTATCTGTAACGATACCCTAACCGCAATGGCGTATCTGACGGTCTTAGAGATACAAAATTGGTGGCACTATCACGTATATTATATTATTGAAAGGCACGTCAAATACATGTGATTGATTCTGACATTTCCCAGAAATTGACTTTTCATTCATACATTAATCAAGCTCGTGTAATAAGTACGACCCGGTTATAAAGCTTCCCAATCCCATAGGTTAATTGGGCTTTCGGAGGTCAGTAATCTGAGAGATCCATTTACGCGCGGGTACTCGAGAACAAACGCCAGTTAGGATCAGTATCGACATTAACCGTTTGATCTTGACGTGTAAATATGGAATGCCAATATCCCATGATGGATGGCAATGGTGGGATTAGGTAATTTTAGGTGTGAACCCAGGCTAGGGAACGTCACAAATATTAATTACAGGCGCAGGTGAGTACACACTGGATAAATAGGCACAGAAGTACAAAGAGCAACTCGTCGATATTTCAATCAGTCGGCGTTGGTGTTAATTGAATGTTGCTGTAAATCGTCGATATACTTACATTCCCGAGTCATCTGATTTAGATTCTCCCTGCTCGAACAGTTTACGAAACTGGGTGCGATGAGCGACCGGGTCAACCAGCACTTTCCCCTGACCTCTGCAATATGATACAGTATGCAATCATCGTGGTAATTCGGTGTTTGAGTATGGGCATAAAAAGCGCGAATTAATAAAGATAAGGTTTGATAAAATGCCAAATCAAGGCGAAAGTGCTATTATCTCGATGAGATGGCGATGTTTCAAACGTTTATCAATGTATCGACAGTACTGGAGATCTGAACAACTTATTCATCATGATGAATTTTAAATCAGTGTTTTCGCTGAGATATAATGAGAAGTGTAAGGCCTTGATTTTACGATGAGAGTGTCTTTATTCAAAATAAATTATATTCCTTATCGAAGTTTTCCTTGAATAATGTATGCCCCAACTTAAAGTTATGATTCATCATAAGCACAAAATATCTTCATGTTTGCTTGATACATTTAGAGTGAAATGATTAAAATGTGCTTACTTGATGATGAAGTAAAGTCCATCCACCGGGTCTCCCTGTTTGACGATGTAACTGTCGAAGGGGTACACCTCCTTGCGGACGCTCATCTCGGTCAGCCGGCGGAACTTGGGGGTCCACGCGCGGAACAGACTGCATGTGTTAGCGAAATGTTTCCTCTCGCGGTACTCCTCCTCTTGTTTAGCCTGGTGGAGACAAAATGCGGAGGTTACCAGTTACAGACCGCATTCGCTTGATGATTGCGGGCACGCAATACGGCCGCGACTTGATGAATATCAATTGGCTCTCGAGTGAGCTACTCCGGGGGGTTTAATCTCGATGTTGCCGGGCGTCGGGAAGGTGGCCCCGGGAGTCGGCGACCGAGTGAAGCTCAGCAACGAGGCTGGTGCTCGACAATTCACCGGGAGAAACTCTTCTTCAGATGGAGTAAATCACCGGTCACAGGCTGTCACACACTGGCGACAGGTAATTGTTTGTCGTGTTGTAATACACAGTCAAACCTTAACATTTCAACTTGTTCAAATCTGGACAGACCGCGGCCGATTGAAACATTCATGGGTTGTCCACCTGCGTGCTGAGTGTGCACTTAAATATATCAGTGTGGATTTAGTACAGATTCAAACTTTAAAATATCCCTAAGCTGTCACAGGTTTATGCAAATTTCCCTCATATTCGATATCCAAGGGCGTAAAAGCAACAACAAAAATAAAAACAACATAAGAGGATGAGATAATCGCTTGGTATGGGACAGTTTTCAGCGGTCTGGACACACTCAGACAATCCAGCGTTTTAGACAAGTGTGGCTCAAGCACGGCTGTCATGTTCTCAACAAGGACAAACGACAGATCTACTTATAAACTGATTTTCAGGTAGACAAGCATATGTCTGTGAAATGCCACAAGCCTATTCCTATTCCTACATGTACTCCTATATCTAAATATGATATGTGTAACTTTGACCATTCATGCCCAACACTCCGTATACATCCAAGCATTACATACATATACCCCATGCCCATATTGACCACACGCCCTCCGTATTGAGCTTAATAAATCGGGTGTAAATTTGTATAACATAAGCTAACATAGAGCTGTTAGGAAAATAGAACTAAGTCAGCAGGGAGCAAATCGTTTCAATATGAAAATCACGGGATCCTCGACTTGATTGTGACACGTTCTCTAGCTTACAACACAGCTCCATTGACAATCGATACTGAGGAATATGGCTGGCTTGGTCTCGCCAGGATGTGATTCCTAAAGAAAATTCAGGGGTTTTATGCATACAATGTACGTACCGATGGAAAAAAATCAAGCTTGGCGGTAGAGTGCCGAGCAATTTAGATATTAATAATAAGTATGTAGCACTTGTATTGATCACACGTTTATACCTCTTGCAGTACTGATGAATATGTCAGTATGAAGGAAACCTTTGTCTGAGCCTCTAACATCAGAGTGTTGTGAGGGTGTGTAGATCTCACACAGAGGGTGCTCATATCGTAACCGAACAATGTGATGAGAGGCTCAACAATAAAGTTGTGTTGATCGGCACTTAACCACTTCGCTAAAATATAGTTCGTGCAAATGTCCCCGCCTTTTTTTACAGGCTTACGAGAGTAATTGACGATATCTTTCTACGTGTAAGCCAAAAAACATAATATCACTATATTCATAAGTGTATCGTCATGTTCGTCATTTCCTTTTTTATGCATTATCGATGTACGGACATTAAATTGGACTGGTTGTTTAAAATATACATCATGAAGAGGTATGAATATCAAATATGTTTGCCACTTTTGATATTGTTATTTATGAAACTTATAATCATGCCGGCGTGAATAAAAAGTAGTCTCTAGTGCCCTTATCGAAACCGGTTGAAGGGACCGCTATATATTTTTGCATAAGTTTGAGCTTGTTATTATGAACTTGACAGTCAGTTTGTACACAAAAGTGACCTGACTATAGGAATCATAAGTAGTGACTTAACCTTTAATAGCCCATAAAATGTGTACCTTTGCTACTTCACATGATAAAGCAATCATATTTGTCGATAAATTGTCTCCAACTGAACGACATTTACCCTAAAAGGTTGAACATAAATGTCCCAAAACAAGTGAATGCTAGTGTAAATGTCTATAAATATCATGTAGAATGGATCATTGCAGGCAATTGAGTTTCTAATGATGCTTTAATTAATTGAACTCGGAGTTCAAAGATATTATGTGATATGGTTGCACAACCAAAGTTTTATGCCATTTATATTGATTAAGTATAACTTTAGGTTGTAAAATCGGCTATCAGTAGCTGCTAATTTCTGATAATTTATGCCAAACGCCCGATCGTGACAAGAACAACATTGTTGGTCAGGACAACTACTTCAGACCTGATAAATCTACGATAACAAACCCTCACCTTAAGCGTTGTGTTAAAGAGCTCCCGGTCGATAACCAGCATGTCTGTCTCATCATCCGATATTATACTGGCGTTCCGGACAGCATCTTCGCTGATCAGAGCAATCTCTCCAAAACTTTTACCAGCCTCTGTGAATTTTACATGCCAATAGGTTACGAGTTGGCTAACAGCTGAATATTTATCTTGACTTCGCCATTTTAACTAACATATTCTTAAAGCCTCGATTAACAATTGAGCTCTTACCAAAGTTAATAATGTGTTTGCCAAATTTACTCCTGTCGAGTTTTTTCTTCTTGTTGTGCAGCCCCTGTATCCGGATACTCTCCTCCAGGTTCTCATCCTCCGACTCCGAGCTCTCCATCTCGATGTCTGGCGGTAGCGGGGGAGGCGGGTCGTCGTCTGACTTAACGGTATCGATGTAAACAGACGTTCTACCGGTGAGCATAATATAAAACCTGCAAGCAACAAACAACAAATATATAAACTAAACATCGCACTAACCTGGTACCTTGCAGTTGCACACACAATCGAAATTCCTTACTGACCAAAAGTTCGTACTTTAAGTAAATAAGTTATTTGAATGTCTGCGACAACCAGTGGGTTTTCGGACCTGCTCTTTAAATAGAAGTAAGGGCTATTTAGGTTGACTTAGGCATACCCGGCAACGGTTAAAAGAAGTGTTTGTGCAGTGAGAGCGCTGTTTGCTTCGATCACCGCGTGGCCTATGGCTATTATCGTTTTATTGCATGACACTTATTATTTATTTGGCGCCGAGTCACCAGTACTGTGAGAATTATATTGTCGTGCCTTCAGTCCCTAATTTAATCAATTGGCATAAAGACTGAACGGATTACGTAATTATGATTCAATCAGTATTGAACTTTATGACTTGTGATCGTAAGATCTATAGCAAATGTAGCTGTTTTGTTCATACATATACAGGTATGTAGATATATTATATATAATTCATATCCATATACATGTACGATGTATATGTATTAAATTCATTATATACAGAATATACAGAAGCTGTTAATCTCCCTCGGGAATTTACATTTGTTATCTCTACAACATTTGCTCTATCTAAAAATATTAATCTAATGAAGCAGGGACGTTGAAACACTGGATTTTTTTATATGATGGCCATAAGTAATAGACAGGTACATATACATGCTGCCAGTTAAATTACATGGCAAAATGTATATGTATGGCTTGTATATAATAACTGTTTAAAATGTCCTAATGTTAAAAAATAGTGCATATGTTTTAATGTCTCATCCTGACATGCATGCATGCGACTTGCAAAACCATGGCAATTAGTCCAGGAACGAAGTCTCATTGACTGTACTTGTATGTTGGTCACAAGTAATACGTCAGCTCATAATCAAGCACACACATTAATCTTCTTCTGCAGTCGGCTCCATGCTTGAAGCCGTAAACAACTTAAGACTTAATCTCTCATACGTGCAAGTTCACGACACAGTCAGATATACATGAGTCACATAAGCATTCATTTTAGACGGACAATCAATATATATAATATAATCATCTATTTAAAATTAGGAATACTCACGAACACCCGGTTTTTCAGCGTGTCAGCTTTCACCGACTTATCGTTTACTTATAACTTATATTCCCACATTCACCATATCTCAATCTTTGAACGATATTATCCCATATGACGCGGTTCGGATCAATATACAAATACAATAAAGGAATTCTGCGAGCTGTGCACACAAAAGGTTTAAATCCGCACAGAAAGGAAATAATGACCAGCCTTAGAGCGAGTGGTAAGTCTGGGATGTTAGGATAAAATATTGGACCAACCATTCAATATTGAACTGCCAATATGTCTCATATTTGTGAATGCGGCGAGAAAACTTTATTGCCGCGGATTTTATGAGCTAATCAAGCGTGTCCTGGGTATTAAGAACCTTCTCCAAGGCAACCAGAAAAGGTTGTCGCCGGCTACCTCTCCACCGAAGATATACGAGCGATTGAATAGAACTTATCGTGGACATAAAGTATCATCGACGGCTAATAAAATATAGCTATTGCTTTTAAATTTACCTGGTGAGATCTCGCTAGACAGAGAAACGATTCCAAAACGATGTTGAATGCGTGATCATCGATATCATTTCTAATCCGCGGAGTGATATCATCAGTGAAGACATATTGAGATAATCCGAGTAGTTTGTGCTGATATAAATCCTAATGCCAGACATATAGCGTTGATATGTCGCTCTCGCGGGGTTAGTCCAGGGCGAATAGCACGAATCTGGGCCACAACTAAGATATCTCATTCCATCAAACACTTAGAGACATTTTCTTCCTAAAAGGTCATCCATGTCAATCTATACACTCATTCCGTTAGCCGATATATGCGTCCAGTCGATTTGCCATACGCCGTTACTTTCACACCCGATTATTTTCAGCAACCAGGTAGTCGCTAACGTTGGACAACGATAAGTATAAACATGCCACAGCGGGTAGCAAGACATAATTCTCGCTTCTTAAAAGTTTTAGCTCCGCTATCCATAGGAGTCATTGATATGCAGATTTGGCCACGCTATAATCGTATTGTCAGTATTATATCAGCTTATCGCGGACTTTCCGTTAAAATGACCGCGATAAAAGAATAATTTGCCGATACCATTAGTCTGAACAGGACCGATAATCAACGGCGGTAATGCACTTAATATAGTTAAGCCAAATCCGCTTCGTTTAGAACTTACATAATCCTGTAGTTCTTGATGTAACCTAAATTTTCAAAGCAATTACCTTGTCTCTATATGTTCGAGAACAGCGAATATACAGGGTATTGGTCCCTCGTGGCAAGTGACAGAAAAGTTTGATCCCCGGAACTCTAAACCTCAAAACGTTTCTGTACAACAAGGTCCAGAAGTATGTTCTGAACACATGACTTTTATGGGATAAAATATTGAACTTAAAAGCCTGTATCCACGATTAATTTGCACAGAGCGTTGATGTAATATTATGAAGGGGTTCATGTAAAGCCATGATAAAGAGTATGACTCAAACGCAACAAAACGTGACAAAACAGGTGTCTGGCGGGGCAAAACATATTGATATGCATTTACATACATGTACATCCACCTTAATAATCAGACCGGGGAAACGGGGCGGTATATTTAATGATATGAATAGGGTCAACGTCACTGACCAGACAAATAATATACTGGCTGGTTTCTTATCGTTTTGAGCGCCTCCGTTATTATACATGAATATTGGCGTTAGTTATGAACACATTCCGTGTCAACACATTTCGCGGCACGAATTCGTTGACTTACCACAAGTAAAAACCAATTCTATTGTACAAATACATGTAATCTCAGGTATTATTCAATAAAGGACCTTCAATAAAACACCTTGGCGGACATATTTCACCCGTGTTCAATCATTAAATCATCTGTAAAACCAATTTTATACTGCGTCGCCTAAGTCACTTACCATTTTGTGCTTTGCTCTTATGTAAAGAAACTCGAAAAATCAACAGTGAGTTCGTGGTTTATAAAGAAGATCGATTGATACAGATGTTTTTGTAATATTTTAAACATGGATTGACTCTATCAGGTTATTGATTTTGGTAGTTTTAAGATATATCTATTGACAAGTGGTGTTAATTGTTTCAAATCGGAACAAGTCCTACTTGTCTGATTTTAAAATTTCATCTTATTTAGAACGTTGGCTGTTCCAAGAGGTACTGGGATATTTTGATACGGATATACACGTGTGTCACAAGTTGATTTAGCTGTCAACGGAGTTGATGACATCAGTTCACTGACTATTATTCTACCGTTACTAACTACTATTCTACCGCAATAACACGCACGTATACATATGATCTTACGGTATCAGTTTACTCTGCTTAATCAGATCAGGGTTGAACTGAATGTACCACTTGAAATATATATATGGATACTACTGCCAGTGAATATAGCCTTTCACTGAATCCTCTCGGTAATCGACATACACTGATATATGTAGTATAAATACACGAGTTTGACTAATAAGTAGTAGAGTAATTACTCAGACTCGAGCAGCAAACCTTGTTTATATGATAGATGCAACACGGCTTGATTAACAGGTCTATGATACTACTTTTAAAATGTTGGCAGTACCACTCTGCTTATAAATGTTATACTCTTACCGAGACAATCTGGGAACAAATATTTTGCAGACTAAATATTCATATCTCGAAAAACAATCGGATATGATTCATGTTCTTTTGAGACAACTCTTACTCTTACTATACAAAGCTCATTTCTGGATACCATTGTCACATTTATTCAAGTTTAAGCGAAAACTAATTATCTAGGTTTTACGTACTTGTCACCTGTGTCGCCTTGCTTGATAATGACGTCATCTTTGATTGCTTTCTCGTAAGCACAGTATTTTATTAGTCGGATAATACAATCTGAAAAAGAAGAAGGGCAGAAAAGGCTATATGACGTTTGTAAATCAGTGATTGATATGCATGTAACTATTAGAATTATTAGAGTTATGATGAAACGATATAATTGTCATTTAAAAGCGAC
>JAXGGS010086650.1:0-13806 GCA_035585475.1 Armandia brevis | reverse complement strand
GTTCCCCATAACGCGGGTCAAAGGTCTTCCATATGAATACATGCTGCTCGATATAAGGCGAGTTTTAGGCTTGTCTCCCGCCACGCGCGTTATATCGGTCATCTGGTGCAATTGCCGGGTGAAACCTTGGTTTTTATACATGTACATGCATATAGGCTAGGGACGAGCGTGAGTTGTGGACACCGATTAGGCATCTTATAAACATGCTGTAAAAAAAGATGATGTGGTGTGAGGCAGGCGTTGTTATGCACCCGAGCCGTTTCTTCACCATCAACTCCCCACGACTTAAGCGATGATGGGCGCTCCCAGTGTGGCAATCTCTGACTTACCCCCACCACGCACGACAAAATACCTTCCTTCAGTCACCTAATGGCTTCCCATTTAGCGATCAGGCTGCTAGGTGAGCCTTTTAAATTATTTAATGCATCATGGGATGAGGAGCGCTCGGATCTTTTCGGCTAAAGCGGCATTAAACGAGGAATTTTCTCATACTGGCTGGAAGGTGGCAAAAACGGATCTTAAAAAAACATATCACCAGGCAGGTCCCATGTGGATGTAATCTTAGGGTAGGTCACGTCTATGGGTGTGGCTTGACATAGTTAAAGACGAGGGGCCTGCACGTCATCTCAGTTAAATGCATCTCAAAGGCATCAATCACAGGAGTGGAGTTAAATCATACAGGGGTCAGACAATATAAGCAATGACAAAAGTCAACCCAAGTGGAACACTTATTTTGGTACCTACTTCATCCAATCTACTTGATCTGAGTCTGTATTCATTGATTAAGGAGGTTGCTATTTTTTTGACACCCACAGTAAATTTTTGCAAATTATCGCGTATTTCGCGGCCCCGGGCTATACTTTGCTCTCACAATGTTTTCAGGAAAAGAGAGAATCCAAACAATGGCATCAAAGGCCTCCTTGTGTGGCCTAATAATTCCTCGTGTAGTTTGTTTTCAGCTGTATCGATCATACCAGTTTCTCAAGGTATCGTTTTATTTCATTAATAACTTACTGACAAAAAATGTAGGAAACTCTCCGCTAGGTAACGATTTTACCCAACGGGAAACTATACATATGAGTAACTTATATTGTTACTCAACACCTAGTCAATAAATACATGAATCTTTCATTGGTTATCGCATAATTCCCTGGAATGGGTGACAAGTTCATATATTTCCGCAAAAATATAGAAAGTATTTCTTTGATTTTGGGCCAAGTTTTATCTCGATAAGAGCTATAGGAGGAGGGAGTTTCGATTCACCAGCCTGAAAAGAAAGATTTGTAAAACAGAAGACGACGCTAGGTGTATGTTACTCGGGGGAGCCTTTGCTGAGACCCCAGCCACCAGGGAACACTAGCACTTATTCCTGCTAAGTCAGGCAATCCCTCTTAATGATTAACATTACAACATCACATCCAAGCTTCCTTTACTTAACAAAGCGTTCGTCGGGAGTTCCTGAGTGCCTCTATTGGGGCAGAGAATCGTATTTGTATTCGAGGCGTTCTATACCTAAGAGAACAAGATGTAGTTGTTAGGAGAAAAGCTGGAAGAATGGCCGAGGTCCTCGCCCCTCATTGGGGTGTCGTGACATGCACCAGAAAACACGAGTTTAGAAATCTATTTAAGAGAGTCTGACTACAGCGTACCCTGTAAACGCACGTATTTTCTGAGCGTGTGTAGGAGTCGAACAAGTCAATGTCACATGGCGAGCTAGCTACCTACGTTTATGAATATTTTACAGAAACGATCCTTTCATTTTTAGTATTACAAATACTATCTTATTTCCGTCCAGAATAGCGCACCCAATCACTTGTAAACTTTAACTCATTTCTGTTATTCTGAAATATCACCAATCCTAAAGGTTTCGTCGACAAACTATATGTCATGCAGTCATTTCGAAATCTTTTTCAAATAAGATTATTCTACTGATCTTCGCATAAGGAGTGTACGTGCGTGTTTGTACTGTGAAAGCTGCGTTTATAAATGGGCTGATGACGTAACACTGGGTAGTTTTGACTTTCTTGTACTCCTGTAACTGTTAGTACAAGGACGAGCTGTTTTTTTAGCAATCGAATGTTTAAGTGTGATCAGACGTGTCCCTCCTGCCGACAGATAATCAGACTATCTGACTGCCGGGTGTCAGACGTGTGTCAGCCTTCTCAGAAACCTCCCCCCATCTGACAAAAGTCACCATCTGTGATCTTTTTTATAATCAAAGACCTGACTGGCGATAATTGTAAGTTGTCATAAATCGTCAGGCCGCGTGCTTTTTCCGAGGATAAGTGGCGAGGGAAGACGACAAGGATGCTGAACGAGCAGGAAATTACCTCGAATAGGGAGAATCCGAACCGCATCATCGCCATCCAATAATCCAGGTTATTACAAGCATCCTAGGCTGGGGTAAACGCTTAATTCTGACATAGCTCTACGTATAATCGCTGTCAGAATGCCTTCCCTTGAAAGATTGCCGGACGTACTTGACGCGGGGTCGCGTAGATAAAAGTCAAACGTAGATGTAAAAAATGCATGACAAACAAGACAAATTGTTGTATTTTTCCTGCTTTGTCTTGTTATTTTACGGACTACCAGGTAAAGTTTACACGCGTATGACGTATTTCCGGTGACCTACTTTGGTTCTTTAAAACCCAGGACTAAGAAAAAGAACCTAGTTAGTGTCTAGGTATGAGTAAGAACTAGTAATTAGATCAGGTGATTACTCACTACCAGGGAAGAACGATAAAAGGAGGTATTTGTTTCATTCGGATCCAGTCTAGCACTTGATTAAGTGCGGCCTCCGGCTCAATACGCACATTTAATTCACTGTTACAAGGTGACCCACCAGACGCCCTCTAGATTGACACTATCTGTTTTCCACTCCAGGCTTGACCCGCTTTAAATATTGGATTAGGGCTGAGGTACTCCTGTAGTAGTTTATACGTGGGCCTCACGCCCCAGCCTCCCTCCGCCACTTATACCGGAAATACCGGAGGGGAGAATGTGGGGGCTAAAGAAAGGCCCAAGCTTTTTTCACACAATACCTCATTCTACGCTCCAAATCAGCTGGTTTGCCGCGTATCATCCGAATAACACTTGTTTAAAGTGAGAGAATTGCTCGAGTTGGTACTCGCTAATTTCGTTTCACGTTTTTACTCTTTGATATCCCAGGTTGTGCAGTATAAAATGGTGACTTATGGAGCAATGAATAGATAATGAAGCGGCTTTAGGTGGTGGGAAGGAGAGGGGGCTGTAGGCTGAGGGATTAACTCTCCCTCGAGCAGCTGTTTCCCATCTGGGGTAAACCTGAGTGCTGGACACACCCGACCCGACAGCCACCAGACATACTGTGTTTACTTTTTACCGCTCTAACCAACCCTGTCCCCTCATCTAACTTGCCGAGATTAGATTTGCTGTCAGTCCGCTGGCGGCAGATTGAATTGCATCCCTATGTGAATTGTGGCTCTCTTTAAATTGGGGGAAAGAATCTAATTGAGGAGCCTATAAACAGGCACCTTAGCTTGAAAATTGAACGGTGGATAACCGGTGAATTGGGAATGTCATGGAGAAGATGACTGATGATGCAGACAGTAACCGGTTAAAGTCGGGAATCTGGAGGGAGATATTAAGGTCAATATGCCCCCAGTTAGGAAAACACGGCTAAAACGTTTCCAATGTCGACGTGTTTATAGAAGAGTAATCGGCCGTGTTTTGCCTCCTACAGTCGATTGTATTTTACGCAGATGTTTTGAATTCATTCGGGTAAAAAGTAAACGATTTGTCAAACCCGAGTGTAGCAATTTGTCAACCCTAATACTGACGGGGATTTGCGGTCGATTTCTCGGGCACGGCCCTTCTCAGCAATGTTTACACACTTAAAGGAAGAGAAAAGCTCAGCTTTCGGGCGCTCCTCCTAATCAAAGTGTTATTGATGGGAAAAGGAAAATAACCTTGGTGATCATTTTTTCAGAAAAGTACATTGTGTCTTTAAATAAGTGACGATGAATCAGAATATCATCTGTGTTCGCTATTTATGAGACAACGCGTGCAAACATCCATCTTCATCACTGCGCTATCGAGTGGAGCAAGAAATAACGTTAATACGTGTTGACATCGTGATTAGTTTCCTCCTCCGTAGATCAGACCGAGTTGAACAAATTCTTGTTGCGTAAATATCAAAGCCCATCGGCTGTTTCATTGCTTTACTTTACGAGCTCTTACCGTGATTAGCTGGCGAATCGTAACACAATCCACGCAGCGAGTATAACAGCGCGCCAAAATCTAATTGCTGCACGTAGATTGTTAATGACGGTGATAGAAAACATTCGCGTGGTGTTCCCTCGTGCAGCGAGGGGGAGGAGGAGAGTCAGTCTCCCGATGTGAAGCTGCTGATGGTGGGTGGGGGTGATGGGGGCATTCACAAACTCGTCTCGTACTCCAGACGCACAAATGCATCACCCAGAAGGGAGCGAGAAGGTCGTTTGTTTCTCTACATTACATTAGGTAAAAACACCTGAAGCCGAGGTGACACCGGCGAGGGTTCCAGGCTTCGATTAAAGTGAGGTTGATCAGAGGAGTGCCGACTTCTACCCTCGACGTTTAGCGACCTTCACACTAATGGACAAATGAGGGCAACGCCCGCTTCATCTTAAGCTGATGGACAGGAGCACGCTTTACTTCCGCTTGATGGCGTCCCGTCGGGTACAGCGAACATGTCTGATTATTTAGCCTAATTATTCGCGAGTAAAATGCTCTTTCCGCGCTGCACATGTAAAAGGGTAAAACCGGCGGTTTTTAATGTCTAATAATCAGATCAAGGACGAGCCTTGGACAGATCCGGCAATCCGAGATCAATTCAGTTGATATTAACGTAACATTAGGATAGCGCCATCTCTTGCTCCAAGCTAATCTTCCAACAAGAGCGTCTCAGAATAAACCAATGATCTAACATCATAAATGTTGACAGGTCATGCAACAGTTATATTTATGTATTAAGTACTACAATCAGTATGGATGTAATCATGCCGGTGGCTTCTTCTGCCCCATTTCGATTTATTCCTGACAAATAAGGCCTCTCCTGGGTTTCGAGAAGCCACGCAAAGCAAGGGAACATGTTAACTAAGCAGAAATTAATCAGCTTATATGTGGAAGATGGTTGTCACGAGAGGGGTCGGGGAAGGTTGCCGGGACCTACGTGTGAACTTTGTCCTGTTTCCCCATGCCCGGATAAGTTTATCTAGTGTTGGGATAATCCGAGATAACCCCAGAATAACCCGCGCTGCCCACCAAGTATTGAGCGTAGGGTAATTCAAGGCCAATGTTTCCTGGGGAGAGCAGAAATCAGGGATTGATTATTGCTCGATTTACTGTAAATCATCACTCAAATCATGTCCGCCATAACCCACGCAGATATTTGTAGATTTGCTGAATCAGCAAAATGCAGGGCTGCTGTAATTAGATTGAGCACAGCGTCTGGTCGTACGTGCGCCTGGGTTGAGGAGAAGACACCACAGCCGGGAGAGGGGGTTGGTAACTCACACCTGTAGCTGCTAACTAATCACATCACACAACAGGAAATATTCTTTTTCAAGGCCTCCGCTAAATTGAATATTCAAGCTGGGATCCCGCTCTTTGTATAGCGAGTTTCGCCGTTAATTGGCAGTTGGCATTACCGGGTTGACCTACACGCCTCGGATACTGAAATGTTACGTCCTCCCCCGTCTGGGTGTAAAACCGACTTAACCAGCGCTACAGGGAGAGCCCATGCTAACTGAAGGTGTTAATAAATAATGAGCTAATGGGTGACAGTCTCTATCCTTGCTACACTTCTATTTGTCTCATTTCTAGGCGGGAGGTGGCTCACCTCCTCTAAAAAAAACACACGCCCCCTCTCGAAGAGGAACATGACAAGGAGATTCGAGCTGTAGAGTATCTAAAATCTACATATCCTTCTCGATACTCTTGTAGTACAATCAACACATTGTGTGCCGGAGAAATGGATTATTTAACCAACTCAGTCACCAACAACTTATGATTCCAAACAATGTTGTGTTAGGGAGCATTCTGTGAGCATCTCCGCTGGGCTCCCGCGCACAACTGGGGGACCATTTAAAACTGCGCACCAGCCCCGCTTAAATATTTAGACCAAACAATACTCATCCATCTTCATATGCACAATCTATCGTGCCTATTCATCACATATTCCCTCAAGCTTTTTACTGCACTACTGGAACGCAGGGAGGACCTTTACTTTCGGGGCGTGATGTAAAAAAACCTCTCCCTTGCAACTTCCGCTCCGCCGCTGCACCAGACTTTAAGGTAAAATTAACTTATGGGTCTGCTCCTAAGCCGGCGACGTAATACACAAGGGGTATTATAACAAAACCGGGTAGTTATGAGTTGGTGTCGGAGCAGGCCTGAAGATAGATACCCACACCCGCCCTAAAGCATGTGCTGGCTGGGGGAGTGTTTTCAGTGGCAGATGCGAGCGAGAGCGGCGTGGCATTCCCGGTCCCGCCTGCACACCTCGGCCACAGCTCGCTAGCAGCAGCGATATAAATTGTCGGCACGGTGGGGCCCCGACACCACTCATCAGCCACAGATTCTGGCAGAAGCTGCCGAGTTCAACGACTTCGCCCTTCCAGCCAATTGTCTGCGGATCGCAAAACTGTTGGATAGCACCCAAACTGATGTTAACTCGCGTTTGAGGCAGTGGAGTGAAATGATCGGTTCACATGCCATCATCTGGACACTCAGCGGCGGGTTTTATTACACTTGTGCTCGCTTTTAATTGATCAGCAATTTATAGACGCCCAGAGAAGCTGTAACGGACATCTACCTGATTTAGCATCAAATATCCATTGTGAGGAGATTTGGATTATTATTGATACAGGCGGCCCACCCCTCTTAGAATTCCTCAAAGCTGTCTGTGCGACCGACAACCATTCTGAGTTTGATAGAGTCTGAGATACCCGCCAGTGAAGGTAAACCTGATATTTATCTGATCATTCTAACATGAGAACCACACGCTAGATTCAGCACGTATACGCTGTCTGGCCTGAAGATGCTGATTGCATGATGATGCTCGATGCCGCCATTCCATTATGTTTCATTGTGTTGTCCTTGTTTGCTAAACAACTGTTCAGTTCGAGTAGCTTTTGTTTTCACTACCGGTACATGTACATGTGCGGAAACGCTGTCCGTGATCCACTAGGCGGGCATCTGTCAATTATTGTCATTAGTTGCAAGAATGTTTTTACCCTCTCCTTCGATTGCCTTTATTTCCGGCCAAAAAGCCAGACCTGCGTAAAAGGGCCGACATGATTTCTTTATACAACAGTAAATGATAAAAGTTTTTTTGTTGCCGTACTTTTCTGTGTATGTATTAATGCTTGTGTAAGACATTCATGAACCTTTGATCTGAAGCGTGCAAGAAATCAATTATTAATTCATTACCCGATATCATACTGTTTATCCATAATGTATGCCATTCATAGCCTTTCATGAATGCCAATGCCTAGTAGTTATTAATGTTTGCATCCAGGAAAACAAGCTAAGAAATATATCTTCTGTTTATGTAAACCTAATCAAATAAATCCAATAAAAGGCCCTGATTCGCCATAGCTATGGTTAATGATGTTCAATTGGCAGATTTAGTGCGAGTAAATGATCGTTAAAGCCGGAAGAAAGGGAGTAGTTTGTTTGAGTTCTTTGATGCCTAAGACAAACGACCTATGCTTGCTTCCTATTTTTCAGGTCCACGAGTCTCTGCTATCTGGCGTCCGATTTTCCCACATTGAATTTGTGGAGAGGGAGAGGGGATTAGTGAGTGGTAACAAGTGAGCTGTAGCGTGGTGCTAACCTGCTTTGGTTCTGTTTGGGCCTGGATGACTAACAACACTCTAGTCAGGACATGACATTCTGCTCGAGAAATCATCAATCTGCCACCAGTCGTCAGCTGAAATTCGCCCTTTTCTTTGCCATGCCTCTCAGCACAGGAGGAAATTGAAGCTTGCCAGAAGGAGGCGGCCTCTCTCGTGCGAGCTACACCGTTACATCGTCTGTTACTGCCTCGAAATTTCCCCAAAAATCTGACATGGCAGCCTCCAGAGCCACGACTATGTTCCCAGCCTCCTGTTTATGATCTGTTTAAGAGACAAATACTGACGAGTTCACACCAAGACGGGGCTATATACCAGCGTTAACCGGGGCGGAAACCGTATTACGAGCTGGACACATACAGAGTAGCCATTTACATTTAGAGTTGGCTGTTTTGCCGGAGGTGACTGTCTCAGAAATCTGATAGTTTTTACTCTGTGCCCCGTGCATGCATCGTTTCCACCGTGTCAAGCGTCCACTGCCAGAGGACTCACCGTGATATGTGACACGTTAACATCGGGGAAAAGGAACAAATAATTCATTTAAAAGTATTCAGAGGACATAAAAGCGACCGTATAAGACTATTTGACATTCGCTGTGAACCGAAAGTGGCACCCGTCGGTTTAAGCACACGACATATATCACCTGAAATTCAGCTTGACAACCGCACAAAGCCAACCAAGAACTTCCGGTGATCTCATTTGGAGAACAAATTGCACCAATGACGGCTCTGTCTTGATCTATAATAAACATATACAGGAGTGCGTCACCGATTGCCGACTCTCGGACCTCGTGGTGACATGCAAGTCCTCTTCTACCCCGCAGGTTTCACCGGAACTTTTCTGTAGCGAGACACGCCTCCTAATTACATCCCACAGGCATAGACTTCAAAGACTGCGTGGCAGGCAGAGTTTTTAACAATAATACCTGTGCGTTTTTGTTCCGGGGAGATCTAATTATACGTTAACCTGTCGGCTGCTGAGTTTGAGGTTGATGCTCTTCACGTTCAATACGCTCGTAAAATCCCGAAACGCTTCGTGACTTGACGACTGGCAATCTCTCACCAACTTCCGGTTCTTGGGACAAGAAAAACATGTTTATCACCAAAAGGTAAAGTGTGCAACCCGAGGGCAATCTCTGTAATCAGTAAGTTGATCCGCTTGGCGTTAGCGCTCTCTTATACAGGACGTACATATTAACACAGCGCCGGTTTGTTGCAGCAGCAGAGAACCAGATTTAAGACGAAAGCCGTTGAACTTTGACCCGGTGTTGACCACATGCTAAGTTTTGCTGGCAGCTCAGCGCCACCTCTCCTATACATCACCGAAACATTTGAGTTGTAGTAGATTCAACTCCAATCGATCAACCCCGTTATCGATGATAACGCCCTGTTACTCCTCGTGTAAACGAACCCTTTGACCTTGATCGGACGATAGGAGCCCGCAGAGAATCCACGTGCGCCTGCAGATGAGAAGGCGGATGTAAGAGCAATGATTTGCTAAGTACATTCGTTCACCTAAATCTCCAAGGTTATCTGAGCGAACTGTCGGCAGGGACCTCTCTGTCTTTTCTAAAAATCCGACATGTATATGGCAGAGGTCTGTCGCCGATCATCTATTTTCAAAGACATTTTGATCTCTTTTGGAATTTGATTCCGGCTAATGGACTAATAGTATTGATTTAGCATCAGCGGGTTCAACTCATGTGTGATTAATGATTTGACATACAAAGGAGCGCTGCGACTATCTGAAAGAGACATATTATCCGGACTGTATATGTCATGACAAAGACTAGCCAGCAGACGACAGACAGCAGAGTTTTCCTGCAGACGACATGCCACGTCTAGCGGTTTTTACGTGAGTCACATGTTATATACCTTAGAAAGCGGATGATTCTTTAGTAATAAAGCTCTTCAGTTCGACAAGAAAACTTGCTGGATAAAATCAGCAGCTGAGACCCCGGGCCTCCCAGCTACTCTTCTTCTAGGAAAGCTGTCCACTTCAATACCTCCGCCGGTGGGAGATTGTCTTATAACGCGGGTTTTTTATAAATCCCCCTCAAAGCGCCGCCGCTATTAGACGAAATTAAGTGGAGGTGATCGCGCTGATGAAGCAGACTTTTCAATTTGTTCTTATCAGTTTGCGTCTTAACTAGACCGGGCCTCCTCATTTTGCACGGATGAAATGAGAAGATAAAGCAGCACTTTATTACGGACATCTGCGTCATTAACGATATAAAGAACCCGCGGTCTGGGGTATTGTTGGAGGTGATTCCTGAACTGGTGTTGACAGTGAGTCCATCATCAAGCCCCCGTGTAAATTGAAAGCTTTGTGTCTCATACTTCACCCGTCAGTTAGGATTATTAGCTCTGCGCTCGGTATTAAAATGGTAAAGTTTTGCAGGTGTTGAGAGATTGCCTGTGCTCGGAATAGGCAGTCCGCCAGATACATTACACACCGTATAGGAAGCCACACCAATCTCTGACAGAAGCTGTCCGCGCGGCAAAGCCTGACAATGAATAGCACAAGCACGACTGCTTACAGTAATTATAAACTGGTGGTGGAGGTGTACATCGTTTTGCCGCTATGCGTCTTCGGCATGTCCGGCAACATTCTCTCTATTATCGTGTTAGGTAAGGATCGAACCGTCCGTAAAACCACCGGATTTCTCCTGCAGATGCTGGCACTCGCCGACACCGTCTACCTGACCACGTGTCTGTTCTTTCAGACGTTAAACACCATTACTAAACACTCGTCATGGATGCCGGTATTACGTCACGGCTGGCCGTACATGGAACCTTACGTTTGGCCGTGCGCCTCCATCGCCCAGACAGCGGCCGTGTGGTTGGTTGTCGTGGTAACGGCAGACAGATATGTCGCCATCTGCCGGCCACTCCACGCGCCACAGTACAGCACGATGTCGAGGATACGTCGCGCCGTCATTCTCGTCTGGACCTTCTCCATTCTTTACAACTTGCCACGATTCTTTGAACGCGACTTGATCCGAGAATTCGACAACTCCACCAACACTACTCACGTGCGGGTGGAACGCTCCGAGCTTCGCCAGAACAAAGTCTATATGCTAGTCTACAAAACCATATTCTTCTTCATGTTGAGGTTTTTTATCCCTCTCAGCTTGCTGGCGTTCTTCAACACCAAGCTCATACACGCCATCAAGGAGTCGGAAAAGATTTCGAGCAAGCGCGAATCTCAAAAAGGCAGAAAAGACACGAAGTACACTCTAACGCTGGTCGTTGTTGTTATCGTGTTCGCTATTTGTGAGACGCCCGATTTTGTTCTGCGATTCTGGATTGCGCTTAAAGAATACATAGAGACGCTGCCATATCACCTTCCGACGCTTCGATACATAAATACAATTAGTAACCTGTTTCTAGCCATCAATTCTTGTGTTAACTTTGTTATATACTGTCTCCTTGGGCAGAAGTTCCGGCGCATCATGATTCAGATCGTCTGCGATAGGAAAAATATTCGGGACCGGCCGAGCTTCAGGAACAGTCTGCACACGAATCAGATGGAGGAGATGACGGTGCTCGTTCGGACGACCACGTGATAGGAAATAGGAGGATTTAACCCGGCGCTTATCATCCACGCCCGCATCCGTACTCGTGCCGAGATGAATCTATCACAGAGGCGGGACGCGCCCTTCTTCAGAAAATACAGGCAATTTGTATTCTTCTTATAAGCCCGAGATAGTCGATGCCAGAAATTGGTTTCTGACGTGAATCATTTGATGCTGTCGATGCTACAAGGAGTCAATTACGGATATCAGGCGGTATTGTAAACTGAGGGCGAACAAGCATTATTTGTAAATAAAGTCGACTATAACCAGCGTAATCTATTAAGAGATCATAAAATATTTCTATAAGCTACCAAGCTTACTTCAAATGTTGTTAGGAAAAATGAATATTGTGAATTGTTATTTTGTTGTACAAAATTATACACTCAAAGAGTAACATGTAAGTTTAATAAATTTGTTAAAGTGAACTTGTTGAAATCGATTTCGAATTACTGCCATTAACACGAGCCTATATGTATACGCATGGCCATAGTATAGTCGATCATTTGTTCGACATTCGAGATTTTTATTACATCTTAATGATAGAAATTTTAAAATGCAATAATCGGTACCTGTGAGTGTGACATCTGCCTTTAGGTTGTCGAGAATTCTAATTCCTGACCTTGAATTGGTCTTTGCCTGTGTGGTAAGTCATGTCACACTAATTCCGCCATATAAATTATAGATTTATGTCCTTGCGCGTTCAACATGCTGAGTTTCCAGTCAATAAAATCTTATTAGAACCACACAGTACATCAATTATCTTAAATATCCATGATATATTGTCAAGTTCTACACTTTCAATGCCACTAGTTCTGGACTATTGACAATCCAGATGGATTTCAGAAGCCGTTAAGAAGATTACTAGGGTTCTGTACTCATTTGTCTGAACCTACAAGCGAATTGCTGAAAAACTATACCACTGTATTTTTATCCAATAAACCTCAAACCACAGTCCTTAGATAGTCACAACACGTACGGGATAGCTTTATTTTCAGTCCTTTGATCAAAAACCTATTTCCGTGGTGTATATTTGAAAGCAAGTCAAGGTTAATATGAACGTATACGACATGACTGTATATCACACGCTTCTAGGTACGTGTATGGGGTTACAAGTGAACAATTTATGCAAAATCATCTAGCAGCAGCAAACAACATCTTGATTACAGACAATCTGTCATAATCTATCATTTGCATAACATCTTGCTTACACCGAGTGCACATGGGGAACCCATCTCTCCGTGCTCCGGCGGACAATTACGCGAAAAACTGTGGTGCGTGTAATAATTACGATCTTATCAGCTGTTTTTCATCCGACGACAGGTGCGATAAAAGTTGAGACAACTCATCATGGTTTTCTTGATACTCGATCGGTCTGAGAAAAAGTGCAAGTGCATTAGTGATAGCGTAGACAGGTGATTGATAAAGTGGGTCAACATCGATCAACAGTCTGAGTGAGCCGCGCTCGCATTTTCCTGACACGTTCGACAAACGTCATCGACCGATGCCGCTAAACATTATCGGCTGGATGGGTGAACGAGTGTGCGATAAATTCAGCTCTTACAGTTTGATTTGTCCGTAAATTGGTGCTCAGATAAAGCATTCAGTACTGTCAACAGACACTGAAATTTAGGAGATTTTTAGTTGTCGCCTGTTTGATTTAAGCACCCACGACTCTTCACCTGGACAGATAAATGCGCGGAATCAGCCCGGAAGTAACTTAGATTGTCTGCGTACACAATTAAATAGTCGTAATGTGCGGAATAAAGCAGCCCGAGTAGAGCCCTGGTGTCCTTGGTGAGGCTGCTGTGATTACGACTATGTTTGGTATGTCGGGTTGGCAGCAGACATGCACGGAGATCTATTCTCTCGCAGTGGTATGGTACTGTGCTACCATCTTCTCCTTGAATAACGGGGCCACCCTTCATCTGGTGCTGGACCTTCCGTGCGTCCCCTCCAGGGCATTCCGCCCCAGTTACAACACACGACAACAATTCCCCAGTTGTTACCCGGATTAACCCTTTAATATCAGGTATCACACCATCCCCGGTCGATATGTGCCCGATTATTTCCTCCCCATCGACTTACTATATGAATGGAGCCCAGACCAGCCTGGCTCTCGCCACGACGAGAGGAGGACAGATTTGCGGTCCACTCTCGCGCCCATTATTCACCCGCGGTTCACATTTTTGTCCTCATCAACTCCAGATTCGATATTTCCTCGCCCCCAAAAAATCGCCGGCGGCTTAAATAATGAATGGGACACAATTTTGCTCGGCGCCTGAGTGTTGCGTTTTTCCTTTGTCGGAGGGTAGCACCAAGGACGAATAAACAGACGTACGAAGACTACCATCT